>RJWK010056989.1:0-14272 GCA_004363435.1 Platanista minor
TACAATGTTGAATAGACTCTAAAGGGAATGGCTATAAATTTCAACATTATGATGTAACATTATGATGTAATCTTTTGTTATCTAACTTCTTGACTTGGATAGTTAACAATTTTCAGAATTTCTTCCTTTGTAATGTAAACATTAAAGATTATGCTTTTTCTTCTAACTACTACTTTACTTATATTCCATAAGTTTTTACACATAGTTTTCAGTATTAATACTACATTGTTTCTAATTATTATGTATTTTGAATTTTTAAATTATAAGTTACTTAGAATATTGCTGTTGTTGTATTTTCAAATAGATGTTCTTTTTCTTTAACTTTGTGTAAGAGGAATAAAAAGTTACAGTTAAAAGTGCATGAAAAAAAAAAAAAAGTGCATGAACACAGTGGTTGAGAGTCCGCCTGCCGATGCAGGGGACGTGGGTTCGTGCCCCGGTCAGGAAAGATCCCACATGCCGCAGAGCGGCTGGGCCCGTGAGCCATGGCCGCTGAGCCTGCGCGTCCGGAGCCTGCTCCCCGCAACGGGAGAGGCCACAACAGTGAGAGGCCCGCGTACCGCAAAAGTGCATGAACTTCATAGGGATGTGGTGTTCAAATTTATACAGACTATGCTGAGTCTTAAAAATTTCTGCACCTCCCTATGGTAGTGAACACAAGTTCTTTCCTAGTGCAACATTTTACTGAGAATGTCTCCCTTTAGAGTCCCAGCCACATGCTTCTGTTTGAATATTTGATTAGTCCAGTCTAAAATTTTTGACTCCTTTCTGTATGGATCTTATCTGAATGACCTAGATATCTCCGAAAGATAACCCAAAACCAAGTAGCAACACCCAGTGCAGCCATGGTGTAAGCCCAGGAGCACACTGCTTTGGTCGTTAGCTCTCTTTTCATCACTGGCTCCCTGAGATAGACCTTATAGCATAAGCTGTGCATTTGAGACAGTGTTTATTGCATGTTAATTTTCATTTTTATGTATCTGTTGCAATAAAGTTTCAAGTTCTTCCTATTACTTTATAGCTGGGATCAAATGTCTGCTCTTCTGTGTTTTATTTGCCTTTCTATTAATTATAGAACTTTCAAACCCAGTGCTCTCTGAACAGCACAGCTCACAGCACTTTTCTAACTCTAGCTATGCTAAATAAGCCATTGCTCAATTCCAAAGTAGGCAGTATTACATCCCTTTACCTCATAGGTTCTGCCCCAATCTCTTCTCCTTTTTATCTAGTACCTAGTCTCACATGTATTATTCAGTACTTTTACTGCATATTATATTCTAGGTATTGCACTAGATGCCCTAAAACCCACTACCTTAATAACTTAGAAACGACCCGAAAGCTAAATATCATGATTCTTGCCAAAGAGATAAAACTGAGTCTCCCAAATTTATAATCTCACTTTACTTTGCTATAACAATGATACTTTGTAACCACTTTATATAGGAACAATTATATAATTTATAGCTATTTCAGAAGAGGTAACATCTTCTCATAGGAAATCATTTTTTAAAAAACACTGTTCCCTAATCCATAGTAATAAAATATAATAATTTCAAATATACATATTATTTTTAGTAAACACCATTGGCCTATCACAATACAACCTTTCTCTGAGCAGTTTTCAGTAAACTGCTAGTGTATTTCCTATTTGTTAAGACAATTAATGATCATATAATTATGATCATATAATTTCGTTAATGTGGATTGGAGGCAGTTTTGCTTTTTCTATGACATGGTAATAAGCTATTTCAAAAACAGAATTAGTATATCAGTCGGAGTCCATTCAGGAGACAGAAAACATACCCACAAGTTGAATAAGAAAATTTAATGTAAAAATTGTTATCTACTAAAAAATAGTTAACTATTAAAAGGGTTAAAGTGGACTCTAAAAAGCCAAGAATTATCAGGTGAAAAAAAACAAAAGCAGCGATTGTCATTAGGTTGGGGAAGAGTGAGCAACAAAAGAACAGAGGACCTAGAAGAAGTTCTTCCCCAAGGATGAGTTCAGATCTCTTCAAAGTGGGCATAGCTACAAGAGAACACCCAGGGTGCCTGAACAAACCTGTCAGAGGGTGCAGGATGGAGTTGCTATGTAGAACTAATGGGCTTACCAATTGAGGAGACAGCTGCCTGAGAATATGGCTGGAACTATGTGACAGAAATGGTCTCCCAACCTGACAGTAGGGCTAGAACTGGTGTGTGCAGACCACTGGGCCACCATGCTGAATAATAAAGAAAGAAGATCAGAGCCTAGAAATGGAGTGTCTTTCTGGCCTAGTGTGCTGAAATGTCTCTCCAGTAGCCTCAATTAACAAAGTCTAACATTTGCACCATCTGACAAAGGAGAAATGTCTAAAGGGTGTGGCTCCAGTATCACAAGTTTGTTGAAAAACTCCAAATTACCAAATAAACTTCAAAATATGTGTAATATGTTGATAACACATCAAGAATGTTTTCATATGAATCTTTCACCAATATGATCCTTCTACATTTGAATGATCATAATACGGTTTTGCAAGATTTGCTAGTGAAAGAAATTCTAAATTAGGAAAATCTCTTCAGAGAACAGTAACAATTAAATTTTTTGAGGCATGAGTAATTTTAACGAGATAGATTCAAAATTTCAAGCCTTTAATTTGAAGATATTTAACACGTTATATCCTTGTATTAAAAAAATAATAATGGGTGTATCTGTCTCTATAAGTTTAGTTTTAACCCAACTAAATTAGTTTTCTAGGAGGAGCATGTATTCTAAAACTGAGGGGAATATGCATGTATTGATTGTCCCATTTTTTAATGATTTCTGCACAACAGATTGAGAACTGGAATGTAGCTTTTGATTGATGAATGGATTCTCATTTCTAAGTAAAAGAAGTGATATGTTCTTTTATTGAACAATTTTGGAATCTACACTTTTTCTTAAGAATATTCTGGGGCCCCTTTTCAAGAGAACAAATCTAGAAATTGGTACTCTTTGATCATACAGGATGAGCAAGGATATTTGCTTAATACCCTGCCCCCTAAACTTAAGGAAATAGTTAAAAACCACTAAACTTCCAGCAATCTCATCTGACCTTGCCAACCTCAAGAATAATCTGCCTAAAAATGAAATGTTGTAATGCATACCTACAATGGCTGATTTCCAGAGGAATCCATCTACTGTCTTGTTATTGGTCATTAAAAGTCTACTATCAAAGCATTATTCATTTAGTTCATGGATTTGAACCCTTTAAAAATGTAGACATCTTGGGAATAGAAACACCATGAAAGTAAACTTTTATTTTCATTTTTTTGTATAAATGTGATTCAAATATTTTCCTAATAGGGATAACAAGGTGAAAAGATGAGCACGGTGGCACCAATGGAGGGCTGGCAAAGAAGTACTGCACAAAGGGTAAATGGTTTAAAAACCAGGGGAAGAAGGGGCCAAAAGACCACCAACAACTTGACAAGTTTATCATCTACACTCGGGGTTCCATTCCAAATTCCAATACCTTGCTGGTAACAGAAATGTGAAAATAATAATGATAAATAACATGTATATCACCTCTAAAAATATGTTTAAAAATTTGGAAATGAGGGCTTCCCTGGTGGCGCAGTGGTTGAGAGTCCGCCTGCTGATGCAGGGGACACGGGTTTGCGCCCCGGTCCGGGAGGATCCCACATGCCGCGGAGCGGCTGGGCCTGTGAGCCATGGCTGCTGAGCCTACATGTCTGGAGCCTGTGCTCCACAACGGGAGAGGCCACAACAGTGAGAGGCCCGCATAGCGCAAAAAAAAAAAAAAAATTTGGAAATGAACACTGTTGAAAATTAATTTTTTCTTCTAAGATTACTTAACACAGCTAAAGAGTGTGCAAAGGATATCTGAGGCAATGGGTGTACTCGTGCTTACTTTATTCAATGTCTGTTATAATGCTCCCATTTCTGTGAAGGCCTATGCTTCTACTTTAAATAGCTAGAAATGTTTTGAATGAATATTTTCATAGTTTTTTGGGATAAATATGCAATTTTTTTCTGTTCAATTATTCTGTCAAATTAATTATTCTCTTTGTCTCTGTGCTTTTGTTTTATTTTACTTTAATTTAACCATTTTGGGGAAACACAAGGGAGAAGGTTAGAAGCAATGGGTTAGAGAATAAAGACAAGATATAGATGGGAAAGGGAAGTATAAATGTAACGTGATACTGACTTGGCCAGCTGGTTCTGCCATTTTCTTTACAGTTCAGCCACTTTTATCCACATTCCACCTTTTATATCTGCCAACACTTAGGCCACTTCACTCTTTGGTACCCTGGGCCACTGCCCGACTGCCAAATCCTGCATTCCCCACGCTCGCATTTACCTATTCATTTTTTTATTCCCTCAGAGTCCCAAGGCAACAACCGGAAAGTTGATTATTGGGCTTTATCTCTTTTCCTGGTCCCAGATCTGTATATTTTATGTAGGCTCTGGAATCGATACTTAGTACTTGTTTTGATTTTTTTAAAAGACTTTGGGCAGAGGTAGGAGAGATGTTAGAAACACATGAGGTTGGACTTAGCTCTCTGGGGTCAAGCAGAGGCTACCCATTGCTTCTATGTTCAGACTGTCTTAGCATCTTAAAATGTTTAAATGTCTGGGGAAAATATCCTGGGTGATTTAAACAAGGTAATTTGTTCTCCAGAGTCATAATTATAAAACTCTGTTTGAGAACATATTTTGAAAGATTTTTTTAAAAGTCAGATTGAAGTTTTTCTGGGGATGGATATTAAATGCATTTGTTCTTAGCTCTAGGAAACTAGCTAACCTCAGGGGAAAAAATCCTTAAAATAGCCAAGAGTTTTGGAAGCTAGATAGAGAAGAAAGCAGACTTGATTGCTCAGTATAAAATATAAAACTAAGTAAAAAAGGATGTTATCAGCAATTAACTACAAAGCTTGATTCTAAAGGAAAAAAAAAAAAGAATCAAAGTGGAAACATTTTTAAAGAGATGAAAACACTACTGGGAGCTCCACGGGGTATGGAATTTCTAAGAAGTCAGAATCAATTCATATTTTCTTGTTTCTAGGCAGTATTCAGCTTTCAGTTATTTTTTAAACACTTGGGGGATACAACTGCTGAGAACATATTTAAAAATTAGAATAAGCCAGAATGACCTTGGAGCTTTCATCTCTCTCTTCCCCACCCCCTTTCTCCCTCATTGTGCTTTGCAAATAATTTATCACCATAAGCCAAAATGGAACTGAAACATCGCTTCATTAAAAATCAAACAAAATCCAATCACTTGCAGTAGTCATGACAAGACTGATTAACTGCTAAGTCACTCAAAAAACAGGGATGAACTAAAGAGAAATAAATGTTCTGGGTGATAATCCAGGGAAAGAAAATGCCAGGTAAGTAAACAAGCAGAGTCTTTTTGCATTTGAGATAGAGATGCTGCAAAGAAAATATTGCTTGTATTAAGAAGAAACCACTTTTCTTATAAAGAATGAGGACATCTGCTATTTAACAGAATTTCCATGAGGTCTTCTACTGATGCATTTCTGCATAACCACAGAGTTAGGGAAGCCAGTGACAGTCAAACATATGCCCAATTACCTAGTGGGGCCAGGCATGTATCAGAGAAAACTACACAGAAAGAGGAAGATTTGTGTTGGGTACCAGGAAGAAGGAAAAATATCTATTTCTCCTTAGAAACAGGAATGGATGTCCTTAGACACATCATAGCTTCGGGGTAAAGTTTGGGGCATAGGTCCGCAATCACTCTTTCAGGCTAATTTACTATATGATGCAAGTGTAAGAGTCCTAGACTTTCTTTCATGTCCTGGTGCCTAATCAGATTTCTCAGCCTGTCAATGTGAAAACATAGTTCTAAAAGCATAATGCATAATTCTGGTTAAGAGATCCAGAAAAATGTGGAAATTCGGTGGCATATACCATAAATAATAGTTGTGCTTGTTTCTTTTCATTTTATTTATTTTTTCCAAATGTCAAAATGGTAATAGAAAATCATTAGACTTACTAACCTCTTAACAAACAGAAACAGCAGAAGACAATTTTTTTCAGTTCATTCTATTCTAGTTTCCTATCTTTACTCTTCCCTTACAATCCAGAAATTAGCCACACTTTAGTGCTTAAAACTTAGGGGTGAGACCATGTACTCTTCCTCTTCCATTCTGGTGAATGTTAAAGTGTTCCACCCCCTTTCAATGAAATTGAAGGGACTTTTTTTTCAGGATAGAAGCCATTCTACCTCTTGGACTGGCACAGAGACACTATGGAAGATGATTTCAGCTGTCAAATATTGTGGCTCTGAAATTACAGAGTAGAAAAAAATTAGGCACTGTCTTTGCATCGCTATTCATTAATGCTGTTGAGCATGCAATGCCTGGCAGATTTACAGGTGGCAGAAATAAAAGATTAATTGTTTTACTTTATTTATGCCTGGAATGTAACTGAGGACTAAGTAATTAGATTCCCATCAGTAATCTGTTTCCTTTTGTCATTTCCCAACACCTGTCATTCTGTTAATTCATCCTTCTGCTTATAAATGTTAGGCACTTGAAGGAAAAGCACATATTTTTTTTCATTCACTTATGTTGAGCTAGTAACTTGGGAAACTTTCCTCTTTGCGTTTTATTCCCCCTTAGTAGGAAACAAAAGACACATTCTAAAAAACTGAAGCCTACTATAGAAATTGTGTTTTTCTCTCCTTAAATTACATAAAGTAAAGAGATGTGTATGGTTTAAAAAAACACAGAAATAAGAAAGAAATCAAACAAACAAACAACTACGAGAAAAGCCTCACCCTCTTCACCATTTCCATAGTCTTAAAATTGTTTAAAATCTAGTACAAGAATTGTTTAGATGTGAAAATATACTTGTCTCCTTTTTTGTTCTTTTTCTTATTCCAAAGGATGCAATTTCTCTGATTTTCTCTTTTTTTCCCTGTCTTTGATCTGTAGCTTTGAAACATTAAAGTTATTGCAGAGAATGCCAATCATTATATCTGTCAAACATTTCTAAACTAATCCTGTACCACGTTCATAAAGAACATGCTCTTCTGTAGCCCTGTAAAGGGCAGCCCTATACGCATCATGACCCAGCTGAGTTGGTCACTGCCATGTAGCTGAGAAGTGTTGTCACTGTTCACATAATAACCTTGGTATTACCTACAGATACAGCTTTTCATCAAAGGATGAATATCATAAATATCAGGATTGGACATACCTTCCTAGTCTAAATTCAAGGACCTACTGCCTCCACAAGCTACTTATCTTTCTCCAATAGCAAAACTACCTCTTCTAGTCTCCTATTCAGATCTCCTTCTAGGTGAATCAAATGTTTGAACAAAAAGAGAGAGTTAGAACTTCCTGCTGGAGACTATAGGCTATCCCAGGTTTTATATCCAACTTAAGAGTTTTCTTCATTTTCTTTTTCCTCTTTTTTTTTTTCTTCTGAACGTATCACTTAGTTACACCTCTCTTTTATCTCTAAGTGAGCTTGATCATCAATAGTAGATCATGGAATGAGATGAGTTGGGGGAAGTGGACAGAGATGAAACTAGCCAGATGATCAGAGATCACATCAGAAAAGGCCTAGTGTGATATAAAAAAGTTTGAATATTATCCTAAAGTCAACAGGGAGCAAACAATAAGTGACTTTTAAAACATTAAATGATCAAATTTGTGATGTGGATAACTTTGACAGCAGGGACAAGGATAGTTTGGGAGGGACTAAGCCCATTAGCAAGAAGAACACAAGAAAATGCTGTTACAGCAATCCAGGTAATAAGTATGGAGAGATTACATTAAGGAAGAAATAATGTAAACAGAGGGGAAGGGGTAGATTCTAACAGTACTGAGGTCATTGACTGAATTAAAGTAGGTAACTATTGACATATGGGTTAAGGAAGAGTAATAAATCAGGAATAACCAAGAAGTGTCTAACTTGTATTCTTGGAAGGTAACCAAGATGAGAAGTTTAATAACAAGTTTCACTGGGGAGGGTTGACTTCAGTGTTTGGATATACAAGTGAAGTAGGAAGTTGTATAGATGGGTATAGATATTAAAAGACATGAGCTCAAGGTATATATTTGCAAGTCATTACCATTTATGTAGCAATTGAAACCACATTTGTTGGATGAAATCACTCAGAGACTGTAATGGTCATTAGAACTATTCTCTTCTATTTTGGATTGCACTTTTTGTGCACATTATAGGATTATACTGATCTGCCCCCTTTGAAGTTAGTCTTGACTATATTACTCACTTTGCCAACAAAATTGAGGAATTTATGCCTTTTTGGAGCAGAAGCAGGTTCTAAGTTGGTGCTCACTTCTAAGTTGGTGGTTCTCTTCCCCCTGCCACTATGACCAAGAATATCCCTGGTGATGGAGGATCTGTTGACCTATGTACCTGAGTGAAGACAATGTGATGGGTACCCCCAGGTCAACTGTGATAAACATGTAATATGAGCAAGAAATAAATGCTGATTGTTTTAAGCCACTGAGATTGTAATTTAGCTTATCCTGTCTTGATAGAGTGACAGAGAGATATGGAATATTCAGGGACAGAATCTTAGAAAACAGCAGCTTGTAAGCAAGAGGTACTGAAAGGAGATTCTACTGAAAAAACTGAGGATAAAAACCAAAAGAGGTAGAAAGAGGAATAAAATGAAAGAGAAAAAAATATACCTGAAGCCTAGGGAGGACGAAAGTTCCCAGTAGGAAGGAAGAGTAGATATCTTGGATATTAATTGGCAATCTTGTCAAGAGTCATTTAGATAGTGTGATGTGGGCAGAACCCCAACTGTAATGTGCGGAGGAATGAAGGAAGGTGAAGAAGAGATCTAAATTGTATGTTGTACTTTTGAGTACTGTGGCTCTCTTTGAAAGGAAAGAGAAAAGCATTGTAACAGTACAGGGAAGAAAACACTTGGAAAATAATTTGATTTTTGTTGTTGTTTATGGATAGGCAGTACGCAAGCACTTTTACAAGCTAAAAGGGAAGAGTAGAGAGGGAGAGGTTGAAGAGAAAGGTGAGAGAAGGTAATGAATGACCTTTTACATGTTAGAAAGAAAGAAAACACTGGCTCACTTAAAGTGAAAAGAAAACTGCCTCTAGAAAATAATAAAGGGAGAGGGTTTGCATGTCTACACTCATGAAACACAGTGCTTAAGGGGACTTAGCTACTATGAATCCATTCACTAAACTCTTCTCCATTGAGTTTACTCTGTAGCTTAGACTCTCAATAGAACTAAATAAACAAGAATGCCATCTACATTAAAAAGAAGGGATGCAAAGCCCTGGCCTTTTTAAAATAGTGGGTATCCCATATGTATCCTATAATAGTATAAAGTGGTTTATTTTGAGATTAACTACATTATGCTATATTTTTTCTTCACGGGGTTTAGTGGTAGTGGTGATGGTGAGGTGCAGTGGTGTTTTGTTTGACTGTGCATTAAGTAGGCATTTTAAGTCCTTGACAATATAAAACAACAGTGCCTTACTGATCCTAAGGGAATGTATGGATGCAATATTAAATTTGTCTTTAGAAAATTATCATATTATGAATCTCTGATTAGACTCAGTTCTTGTCCTCGATATCTTGTGTTGTTCCCTATAGAAGTTATTTACTATGTATATTTGTTCTTGGGAGCAATGTACTGCCTAAATAGTAAGAGTATCTGAAAAAAATGTATTTTGTACGTGTTTATTTACATTTAGTGTTTTAATGATTATTATGCTGATCCAGTGTTTATAATTCTTTTAGATAACAATTAATGAGTCTTGGGTAAAGGCTTGAAACTGTCAAAATTCATTTCAAGTGTTCTTTTATGTTGGTATTTATGATCTGAAAATAAAGATTCTCATGCTTTCTTAACACTATAATTTTGATATATGGTCAGAAACTATATAATTCTTTGTCATTAGATTAACTTTTCACATCATCTCAATACATTTTTTTAAAATTCTTTTTATGTTTCAGAAATTCTTTGGACTTGACTTTGTATGATTACAAAACAAACCAAAGTGATCCATAGTTCATTTTCTTATTATTTATCAGTTGACTCCCTTATACCTTACCCTTCCAAAAAATGAGAGATAATGCTAGTTTTTGACATATAAGACATTATTCACCCAGAAATACTGATTTTTGTCCTATAAGTACAAAAATTACACAGTAAAAAATTGTACAATGGCATAGATAGCCTAGAAATTTGAAATTCAGAAATAAATAGGAAATGTTGCAGAGCACCTTATGTGAGAAAATTTGTGTGATATTTCACCATTTGTAGCCAACTGTTCCCATTTACTTCATTGACATATCTAACATTCTTTTCAGCACACTTTCATAGTCTGTAGTGACTATCTTGTAGGGAGATGCCATTGAAAGGATTCTAGTTTTATCTACAAAGCTTGATAAACTGATTCCAAGATTCTGTCCAATACCAGGCTTCGGTGACTCCAGAAATTCTAATAATTTCCATCATCCTCAGTTCTTAACTGTCTGACCCTCTAGCAGATTACTCCAGATTATTTCATATTTGAGGACTCTCCCTTCACTATCTCCCTGACCACTGACCTTGCCAACTGAATTACTCAATGTTTACCTAAATTACTAAATTTATATTTTACTCTGGCTACTTATACAAAGTAAGCTATTCAAGATTTATTTTGAAACCAACAGCATAGAACAAAATATAGGATTGATAAACTGCTATTCTACCTTCTTCTAAAATGGCCAAATAAGCCCCAATCTCTTGGCAGATAAAGACGACAAACTTTGAACAAAATATAATACACAACTACTTGAAGCCTCTAGATTCAATAGTAGCAGGATCAGCAGATTCTAGAAGGGACTATAAAACTTGAAGAAGAGCTTCACATGAATGTGAGTTTCCAATTTTTCTCACCTTTCACTCTGAAGGATTTCATGGCAAGCCACAGTCACTGGAATGTGAAGAAATCCAGGATACAAAACAACAGATGGAAACACCTCAAAATTGTGCGTATTCTCTACCCAGGTCTCTACCAAATCTAAACCACACATGCAAGGAGCATACTTAGAACTGTCAGCTAAGCGGAGAAAAAGGATAAGATGTGAGAGCACTTGCTACTTTAGCCAGTTACAGCCTCCACCTGTAATATTCTTTTTACTATAGAAATCATACAATCTCTTTGTATGTCATCAATACCCTGAGCCTAAAGGTTGCCCCCAACCCCTTAAACAAGGGTAATGTGTCTTTCAAGGGATTAGCCAAATACTTTTCACCAATCCTATAAAGGAAACAAGAGAATAATAGAGCTGAAAAATAAAAAACGTGGTTCAATTTTTTATTGGAATGTCAAGAAACTAAACCCTGACAAATGGTGAAAATGGGCTGTGTAACATGAAGTGTGCCTTACCCTTGTAAAAGTATACAAATCAACCATTCCTGGAACTGCATAAATCAGCCACTGTCAAAATATATATTGTCTAACTTGTTCCAAGTCTACTATCCAAAACAACAGGTAAAATCCATCAAAAAATCTGAAGATCATGTAACCAGCTTGTGCAAGATGGCAACAGTTTCTGTCCAATATGTTTTTCTTTCAAGTAAATCCCAAGAAACAGGGACAAAGGAAACTGAACATGCAGCTGGCTTCTCCAAAGCCTCAAGTGTGCAGTCCCTGGTTATTTGTGTTATCTTCAACTTTTTGTTAAAATGAAACCAAATTTTTGTTTTTCTTCCATGTAGGAAGAATAAGGATATTTGAAAGTCCTTTCTTCCCAAAGAAGATGAAAAAATAATAAGATCCTTGCGTTATAATGAGGTAAAGAATCAGACATAAAATATTCAGGTATAACTGGATTTCTGTCTTTAAATCCGCATACAATTTCAGTGCCCGAATATATGATAACAGAAGCTTAGCACTGATTGATAGTCAAGAGAATTGCCAAGTTACTGAAAGTGCTCCAAGCACTGCAGCTCTGGTGCAGTGAGGTGAAGCCCATGTCTATTAAACAGTGAACAATAGCTAACTATCAAGTCAAACAAACCTACGCTCAGCTTTCAGATGGGTTGGAGGAGGACAGAATGATAGCAGTGTCCTTGTCCTCAAGGAAGGTTGGTTTTACAAGACACAAACAGATATTTCCAAATAAATGATAAATGATATAAGAAAAGTAAATACAAAGTGTTTTGATGCTACAGTGTTGTGAATGATTAATTTTGCATACAGCTAAAGTTGAAGACTTGTTCTTTTTGATAAATGCTAAAAAGTCATTTTAGCTATATCTATATTCTCCTATAGAATGAGTTTTTAGGGAGCTCATTTGTTCTTACTAATCTGACTATAATTCTACCACTGATCTGCTTCACAGTCAACGTAGTTTGATTAAGAAATTCGTGAAGGAGAGGCTGAGACAGATTTAAAAGAGATGCAGATCTCAGAATCCTAACCTCATGCTTTCCACTGGGGTTTCTCAGTCTCAACATTACTGAAATCTTGGGCTGCATGAATCTTTGTCCTGGGCATTATAGAAATTTCAGCAGCATCCCTGGCTTCTACCCACTAAATGCCAGCAGCAACCCCCTAACTCCAACCAAAAATATCTCCAGAGAATTGAGACAAGATGGCGGAAGAGTAAGACGCAGAGATTACCTTCCTCCCCACAGATACACCAGAAATACATCTACACGTGGAACAACTCCTGCAGAAAACCTACTGAACGCTGGCAGAAGACCTCAGACCTCCCAAAAGGCAAGAAACTCCACACTTACCTGGGTAGGGCAAACAAAAAAACGCTAAAAACAGAGACAGAGGATAGGGACGGGACCGGCACCAGAGGGAGGGAGCTGTGAAGCAGGAAAGGTTGCCACGCACTGAGAAGCCCGTTCGCGGGCGGAGACTGCGGGTGGCGGAGGGGGGAAGCTTCGGGCCCGCGGAGGAGAGCACAGCCGCAGGGGCGCGGAGGGCAAAGCGGGGAGATCCCCGCACGGAGGATCGGCGCCGACCGGCACTCAGCAGCCCGAGAGGCTTGTCTGCTCCCCCGCCAGGGCGGGCGGGGCTGGGAGCTGAGGCTCGGGCTTCGGTCGGAGCGCAGGGAGAGGACTGGGGTTGGAAGCGTGAACACAGCCTGCAGGGGGCTAGTGCACCACGGCTAGCCGGCAGGGAGTCCGGGAAAAAGTCTGGACCTGCCGAAGAGGCAAGAGACTTTTTCTTCCCTCCTCTTTGTTTCCTGGTGCGCGAGGAGAGGGGATTAAGAGCGCTGCTTAAAGAAGCTCCAGAGACGGGCGCGAGCCGCGGCTACCAGCGCGGACCCCAGAGACGGGCCTGAGACGCTAAGGCTGCTGCTGCCGCCCCCAGGAAGCCTGTGTGCGAGCACAGGTCACTCTCCACACCTCGCCTCCCGGAGCCTGTGCAGCCCGCCAACGCCAGGGTCCCGGGATCCAGGGACTGCTTCCCCGGGAGAACGCACAGCACGCCTCAGGCTGGTGCAACGCCCCGGTGGTCTCTGCCGCCGCAGGCTCGCCCCGCCGCGTGCCCCTCCCTCCCCCCGGCCTGAGTGAGCCAGAGCCCCCGAGTCAGCGGCTCCTTTAACCCCGTCCTGTCTGAGCAAAGAACAGACGCCTTCTGGCGACCTACACGCAGAGGCGGGGCCAGATCCAAAACTGAGCCCCGGGAGCTGTGCTAACAAAGAAGAGAAAGGGAAATCTCTCCCAGTAGCCTCAGGAGCAGCGGATTAAATCGCCACAATCAACTTGATGTACCCTGCATCTGCGGAATACATGAATAGACGGCAAAGCATCCCAAAGTGAGGAGGTGAACTTTGAGAGCAAGATTTTTTTTTTCTTCCCCTTTTCCTCTTTTTATGAGTGTGTATGTGTATTCTTCTGTGTGAGATTTTGTCTGTATAGCTCTGCTTTCACAATTTGTCCTAGGGTTCTATCTGTCTGGTTTTTTTTTTTTTTTTAACTTTAAAAAATTTTTTCTATCTTAATAATTTTTTTAATTTAATAACTTGATTTTGTTTTATCTAACATTATTCTATTTTATTCTTCCTTTCTTCCTTCCTTCCTCTCTCTCTCTCTCTTTCTCTCTCACTTTCTCCATTCTCTCTCTCTCTCTTTCTTTCTTTCTTCCTACTTTTTCTCCCTTTTATTCTGAGCCGTGTGGATGAAAGGCTCTTGGTGCTACAGCCAGGAGTCAGTGCTGTGCCTCTGAGGTGGGAGAGCCAACTTCAGGACACCGGTCTACAAGAGACCTCCCAACCCCACATAATATCAAACGGCGAAAATCTCC
>RJWK010056990.1:0-14270 GCA_004363435.1 Platanista minor
GGGGGGGGGGGGGGGGGGGGGAGGGTAACAGCCTCTGCTGGATGCAAGGGGTCTCTGGCTCCCGTCAGTCACTGACTCTCCCAGAGGAGAGGGGAGCAGAAGACAAGGTGAGGCAGGATCGGCCTGCGCCGCTGGCTTGTGGCCCCAATCCAAGACCAAGAGCAGTGTTGGAGTCTCACCCGGAAAGCGTCTGCCCTCCATGGCCGTCCGCAGCCATGCAGGTCCTTTTCCTAGATTTCACCTCCCACAAGGTCTGGTTGCCTCAAAGCTTCAAAGTCTAAACCACCACAAACCAAGGGCCTGCCCTCCCCCAAGGAAAAGCTGCTCCACTGGGAGGGCACTGACCTCGGACCCGGGATTCCAAGATGCGGCTGGAACACGGACAGCCCGGCAGGCTCAGGCAGCATCACTGCATTGGGCGGCCAACGTGATGCCCAGAAACACTTCTCCAGGTTCACAGGAAGCCCAATCACATCTGGGGGCCCCTGATGCTGTCCACCAGCGACGCCTGTGCTGTGAATGCCCTGAGCCACAAACACGGGCTCCTGGAGGACAGTAGGTTATGAAATCTCACTGCAGAGCATTCGCAGAGGAACGCATCCTTAAATGACCTGTGAACTGGGCAGTGACGGGTGGGCGGAGAACACTTAACAGACACGTGTAGATATGGTTTTTTGTTCCAGTGATGATGGTGGTTACTGGAGTCTAAATTATTAGCCTCAGGAGAGCATATTCTGAGGACACAAAAAGGCGTCCTGTGAAACCTATGACTACAGACATGACTGACACTGTTGAGGGGTGGCAAAGGCTCAGGTAAAATATCGTGTCTTTGTTTTGTTTTAGCAGAAATGTCCCAACCACGTGTGGAAAAACACATAAATGGAAGGCCTACTTGGTGGTTTGTGTGCAGCCACCTCCTTCAAAGACATTCTGCTTCCGAGTTGGTGTTTGAATGTGCGTTTCAGGGGGGCCACCTAGGATGTGACAACAACAGCCTCTCCCTGACCCAGAAACACCATCCCAGCTGATCATGGAGCCCACAGTTCTACCAGTAAGTCTCATTTCTATTTCTTTGAGTGATTTTATAATTATTGTAGACAAGGACAGCTTCATGGCAGAAGTCAGCTGGGAGGCCAGGTTGAAAGTTATCAGTCAAGTGTCTCCCGTGCTGTGTGGAGCTATTTCCTATCCCCGTTCCTGTGGTGGCTGCACGCATCCGTAGGCACTGTCTTCCAAGCATCTGTTCTTTCCGTGGATCTTCAGTAAACCCCTATCAGGCCCCAGAGGATGGGGATGCAGGAAGGAACACGAAAGCCATAGAACCACTCTTGCAGGGCCGTGTTCTTCCAGTTGTCGCGTCTCTGAAACGCTGGTCCACATTTGACTCCCTCTTCCTCTCACACCACACATCAGATTCTCCAGAGATCCTGCTGGCATGGCCTCCAAAGGTGTCCTGGGCTCGGCTGCGTTTGACTCCTCCACTGCCGTGAGCCATCCAAACGCCGACACTCTGGCTGGGATGTTACGTTACTTAGCCTCCTCTGAGGCCTCTCTGGTGAACCTCTCTGCTGGGTCCTGCCCCACAGCAGACAGGCTGATGCTCCCCATCCCTCCTGTCCTCCTGGGCACATGCTCCTCTCTGAGCCCAAGCTCTCCTGCAGGTGGGAGTGGCCTACAGCTGCGTTTGGGCCGGAATGGGGTGGGGTGACTGCACTCCTAGGCTGAATTCTACAGCTCCAGGGGCACAACTCCTGTCCTGCCCTTCTGCAGCTCAGGTCAGGGGACCCAGGTGACACAAGGGACCTTGGTCCTGAAACATGGCTTGGAGGAACGCCACTAGTCTGGAAAACTGGTTTTGACCCACAAGTACACAGTTGGCTCTACGCTGTCGCTCACCTCCTGTACCAGCTCTAATAGTTTGCCAAAGCATTTCTGGAAGCTTGTCTCCTTCTCTCTCAGATCAGCAGAGCAGACTTCCTCCAGCCTCCCTGTCTCCCTGCACCCCACAGCCAGGCGCAAACCCATTTCGCTACCTATGGCAGGACTGAACAGAACAGTGACATTATGAATGTTTTCAGTACATGCGTTCACTCCCCCCTGGGCTTCATCTGACACCGGCTCATGCTATGGACTGGGAAGGACTGAGCATGAGATATACAGCTCAGATTTCCTGACATGTGTCCGTGGCACAAAAGCCATAGGAGGTGCTTTGGGAAAGAGATCCTGTGATCATATGTGTGTGGGAAATGCTGCCCATTTCTTTCTTAGAGCTTCAAGACCGTGGTGGTGATGCACAGGAAGTGTCCAGAACTGTTACGGTTCCATAATCTAGACGTTTCTCTAAACCTTCTGAAACGGCTGAACTTTCTTTTCTTGGCTTGTTGTGTTTGGTTCTTCACTTCTGAGACCATGCAGGGTAAAGTGCAAAAGACATCAGAGGAGAGAGAACACAGAGCAAGTGAGTGGCCTGCTGGTTCTGCAATCCCCTGGAGAAAATCCATGCTGGAAAGGGGTGGGGCTTCTACTCTAAATATTTAGTAAAAAATAAATAAATAAAAAAAAATTGCTGTGCTTTCTGAGCCACTTTATATTTTTTCCCCTAAGACTTCACCGAGACTATGATTCAGTCTTCTATTTTGTACCTGCAGAGATTTAAAGTGGGGATTAGACCTTAGGTATTTCGGAAAACGTCTAATAAGCTTCCATCCAAGCCGTGCTGGTCTCCGCTCTCTGGCCGCAGGCCCCGGGAGCACCAACCTGCGTCCTCCGTGGGAGCCGCCTCCCGCCCTCCACTCCCCCGCCAGACGTCCGGTGGCTGTGGTTAGGGACACACGCACCTCCAGCCGAGGGAGAGCCGCGCTTCTCCAGGTCATGGCGCAGCCGCCTTCCTCGGAACCAGGTCCCTTGTAGATTCACCGCAGCGTGGAGGTTGGGACGAGGGACCACTGTCACTGCCCCCCAAACTGCAGTCCCCGTTCTCTGTTCCAGGCCCGCGCTGCGTTCAGCAAGCTGGAACCCCCCTTTGCCTCCACTGGCATCGGGCAAATGCCTTCAAACCCGGAAGACAGCGGCTCAGCGCAGCTCCTTGTTTGAAGACTACAGCTTGGTGGCTTCTAAGGAAGAGTCCAGACTCTTGCAGGGCCACAGCCATGTACCGTCCCTGGCACCACGTAGGCAGCCAGAGCGCCCAGGCCGGGAGACCGGGTCTCCGGTGCCCCGCCCATGCTGGATGCCCTCCTGGTCAGGCACACGGCGGCGCACGGCCATCCTCTCGCTGGGCCGGCGTCACCGCACCTCAGTGTCCGTGGACGGCTTGCCTGGGCCACGCACAGCGCCGGGCAGAGGACACGGGACAGACGCCGCCCATACAGTGTCCACAGGTCACTGGGCAAATCCCGCCGAGGACCACTCTGCTGGGTGGGCCAGGCGGCTGTGAGAGCGGCCGGTGCCAACCAGGCATCACGGATGAGCCACGGCCGCCGGAGAAGCGTAAGCGGCCACCAGCTCTGCCCGGGGAAGCAACACCCACGCCGTCCGGAAGCGGCTGAGAGACCAGAAACGGGCCCGGAAAAGGGCGCAAGGAGGGCTAGTCCCGCGAGACGCGATAGAGGCGGAGTCGGGTGGGGGGCGGGGGTGTAGGTGGGGCCGCCCGCCCACCCGCCAGGAGGCCCAGGCCGCGCTGCAGCTCAGCTTGGACGCAGTCCGGGCCTGGTGCGCACGCGCAGGCTGCTGGTGCTGGTGCTGCTGCTGCTGGTGCTGGTGCTGCTGCTGCTGCAGCAGGAGTGGCGACCTTGTCCGTCCTTCGTCCAGCCTGGAAGAGGGTGAGGCGCGGCAGGCACTTCCTGTCGGGGGTGGTGCTCTGTGGGGAGTTTGGCTGTGCTCCGGGGACACCCGGGGAGGCAGTGCTTCAGGCAGGGGGCGGCGGGCCCGGAGGTCTGGGAAGGGTGCTGCTGAGGAGGGAACAGAAGTGAGGGCCTCGGAGGCGGGGCCCCTGGGGACGACGGCCTGGTCGGCTCTGTCACTGTCACCTGGGGGTGTACGAGGGGCGTGCCGGGACCCCCGGGGCAGAGGGCCGCCCGGCGGCTTCCTCCACTTTGTGCTGCCTCGGGTTGAGCGCCCGCTCTTCCCACCCAGGATTCTCCGGCCCTGGGCTCGCGGCTCTCTGAAATCCGCTTCCGGTTGAAGAGGGTTGGGAATGAGAGTGACGAGACGTGGACTCTGTGGACGGAGCCCGTCGGTGGCCCAGAGGGACCCAGAGGCACGGCTCCAGGGTTTGGGCTGAGTATCGTGGCAGCGTCCGCGTCGGCCGGTCTGTGCGACTCCCGGGACTGAGGCTGGCGTGGGCCGTGCCTGGCGGCCAGCCCTCTGTGTGCCTTTTCATTTCCTCCTGTTGTTTGGTGACACTTGGACCTTCATCTGGTAACGGAAAACCATGAGGCTTGGCGTCTCACCCGGGTGGTCTGTGATCCAGAAGTGAACCAGTAAATCCCACGCTGGGAAGCTCAGTACGGCAGAGAGTGTCAGGCAGCTTTGGGGCGGGCAGTCGGCGTGGCCAGGGGCGCGTCGGCTCCGCCGCAGCAGCTGTTTCCACAGCCCCCCTCGGGGTCGTGCGTTCCAGAGGAGCCTCGTGCTCACAGCTGACTTGCGTTCCAGCTCTGTTGCGGAAGCCTCCAGGGGCATCTCACGTGTAATTCAGTTGGTACACTCAGGGCCAAACCAGCTTCCTTAATTTTCCTTTTGATAACTCAGGCCTCAATTTTATAACTCAGATGAACATAATTAATAAGACAGATCTTAATCAGCACTTAATTAGTTAGCAAAGGGCTTGTCAAATTCTGAAGCTGAAATTTGCTCAAAAATATAATAATTATACAGTGTGGTTATGCGATAAAAGTAAGTTGTTTTAGCCCAAACTAACTATGGCTATTGTGGCTTTTTAAAGGAGAGGAAAGAGTTTTTCTACTCCCTTGGAGGAATCGGCGGTGAAAGGGAAGCCTGGCATCCTTATTCCTCTAATATTGGGTCGCCCAAAAAAGTTCGTCTGGGTTTTTCTGTAAGATGGTACGGGAAAACCTGAACGACCTTATTAGCTAACCCAGCAGTTCCGTCCGCTAGTGAGTGCGGTTGGACCGGGGGGTGCACAAGCATGTGCCTCTGGTTTATGAGAGGAGCCCATCAGCCTTTCCTTATGAAACACTGCTTCCAGCATGACTGATGGGTCCCCAGAGGGAGCAGGGAGACCAGGCTCTTTGGGGCAGGGAGGCTGAGGTGTGTGGGATGGACAGCATTCCACGGCCTAGACTCTCAGAAGTCAGTCCCCGCACCCAAATGTCCCTTGTGAGTGACCTGTGAGTGTGAAACTCAGAGAAGAGGGACATGGCCCTGCCTGGGCCGATGAGGTCATCTTCCTGCGGGTGAAGGTGGCACAGAGAGAGCCCCTCAGAGCTTGGCCTTGTCACCCCACGGTGCGCATGCATGGTGGCAGGGAGACACACAGGAGGCCACTTGGGGGACAGTGCACCACCAGGGCGCCAGGTGAAGACACGACTCATGACAGTGTAACGTGTAGGGCAGTGTCAGGTAACACGGAAAAAAAGCCTGCAGCCAGCTCCCATCCTCCTGCTCCGCTTCCAGAGCAGGATGCTGAGTGCCAGCATCTCCTTGTTCTGGTGAAATGGCAACGCGAGAACAGAGAACGAGACGGGAGCGCACCTCAGCACACTCACACAGCACGCCCGTCGCACGCACATGCAGCCGCAGAGTGTCTCGAGAAGGACGATTCAAGACAAGTCCTACTCGGCGTGTGCAGGTCAGAGCAAGCCTGTCCTTTTCTCTTTCTTTTGCCCCAACTCGACTCGAGTCCGCACTCAGCCCCTTGGAAGATTGTCCCCTTGCCCCGTGGATTGCTTTCTACAGTTCACACCCTCAGCAAGCGTTCTTTGAATGATGGGCACTCAGTTGGGTTCAGCGTTAGTAAATGCTCTGTGTCAAGCCCTGCTGTGTGATGATGTCACCCTGTAGCTTTTTGACCCAAATCTCCTTTCTGGGAGTCACCCCTCACATACTGATGTGTTGTCACTGGTTTTCCTGCTTCTTCTGCCCCTGGGTCATTGGTGGGTTGGAAAACACTGGCCCTTTCAGTGTCTGCCTGCTCTCAGCCCCTCCAGCTGCTCAGCATCGACAATACCCCTTTCATCCTAGAAGGTCATCTCTGTGCCAAACACGCAGGAGGCCCGCACGTGGCATCATTCTGTACCTGTCAGAGGACATCCACGTGCCCAGAGAAATATTCCTTTTCTTCAGACAGAGAAGTGGGCAGGGTGAGCCCTCCAACTTGGCGTGATACAGCTGCAAGGGGTCATGGGAACGGGGAAGGAACGTGTGTATCTCACAGCCTGCTTTTTGCCACTCATAAGCTTTGAGACGTTCCATGAGGTAATACCCCTTCCTTTAACTGCAACTGTGCGCATTCCTGTGCTGTGGGAACAGAGTCAAGACGTTTTGAGACACTGAAAGGCATTCTCTGTGTCTCGAGGTGGAAGGCAAGTAGGGAAGTACATGGAGACTTCTGGTGTCCTAGGAAATGGAGCTGGGAGCCTTTCAGACTTGTTTAGCCGAACAGAATGGATTTTGAGGTCAAGAAAATGATCTTGTGTTTTGCCAGAAAACTCTCAATTACATGTGAGGAACCACCTTTTTCTTGCTCTAATGGATTTTTTTCAAGATGAAGTTAGTGATGAAACTGGCTACTTTGCATATTTGCAGGGAATAAAAATTGCGTCAAGAATTTTTCATTGGGTGGTTCACTTTAGCAACTTAAAAAAAAAACTTCACTTAAAAGGAATCCAGTGCTTCTTTCTTGTGATTATAGAAAGCTCTATTAGTTAAAAAGTTCTGCCATTCTCTATCACATCTGGTTTTTTTGCATGAATTGACTTTTTTTTTTAACATCTTTATTGGAGTATAATTGCTTTACAATGGTGTGTTAGTTTCTGCTGTATAACAAAAGTGAATCAGCTATACGTATATCCCCATATCTCCTCCCTCTTGCGTCTCCCTCCCACCCTCCCTATCCCACCCCTTCTAGGTGGTCACAAAGCACCAAGCTGACCTCCCTGTGCTATGCGGCTGCTTCCCACTAGCTATCTGTTTTACATTTGGGAGTGCACAGATGTCCGTGCCACTCTCTCACTTCGTCCCAGCTTAGCCTTCCCCCTCCCCGTGTCCTCAAGTCCATTCTCTACATCAGTGTCTTTATTCCTGTCCTGCCCCTAAGTACTTCAGAAATTTTTTTTTTTGATTCCATGTATACATATACATGTGTTAGCATGCGGTATTTGTCTTTCCCTCTCTGACTTACTTCACTCTCTGTGACACACTCTAGGTCCATCCACCAAAACATCCAGTTTATCTATTGCTGAACCTCGAGGCCCTTTTGCTTTAATTTGGGTAAAGCCTGTCTGTAGAAGCAGGGTCCCGCGGCTGCCCCTTGTCCACCCCCGACTCTGTCAGCTCTGCTCTGCTTCCCTTGTTGACCCTGAGTTGCGTTTCCCACAGTGACTTTCAATTGCAGGCATTCACCTAACTTTCCTTTCCCAGTTTCATAAGGCAGAGGCTCTCTGAGTTTCTGAGAACTTTGAGCCCATCCATATCAAGTCAGATGCTGGCTCCCTGCCAAGCACCGGGTTCTAGAACCTGTCACTCTCATTCTGCCTTGTTCTTGACTCCCAGCTGAGTGTTTTCATGTCTGCTGACCTGCCTGGCTTCAGGTGGATCAAAGGCAACGACCTGTCTTCAGGGGTGATCTCTCTCCCTCTCAGTGCTTTGCGAGAGGGGAGGGGCAGGCACCATTCATTCATTCATTGGCTCACCATCCACGAGTATTCCCTGAGTGCCTCCTCTGTGCTCTATTCTGAGTGCTGCGAGTTCAACAGTGAACAGAACTCGAGAGAGAACGTTAAACAAGACAAGTGAATGTGAAGTTAGGAGTCTTTGGAGAAAAGGCTGGAGAAGGGGTCTGCTCAGGGTTACTAGGCAGGCTTCACAGACAGGGACATCTGAAGAGCTGAGGGTGGGCCGTTGGGATGTCTGCGGGGAGAGCAGAGGAATTGGATGCAGAGGTCCTGAGGTAGGACCTTGCTCAGTGTGGTCAGTGAGCAGCAGGAAAGCCCCGGGGATTGGAGCAGAGAGGTGGGGAGGGGTGATGATGGCCTCAAAGAAGACCTGTTGCGGGCTTCCCTGGTGGCGCAGTGGCTGAGAGTCCGCCTGCCGATTCAGGGGACACGGGTTCGTGCCCCGGTCCGGGAAGATCCCACATGCCGCGGAGCGGCTGGGCCCGTGAGCCATGGCCGCTGAGCCTGCGCATCCGGAGCCTGTGCTCCGCAACGGGAGAGGCCGCGACAGTGAGAGGCCCACGTACCACAGAAACAAACAAACAAACAAAAAATAAATAAATAAAAAGAAGACCTGTCGGCAAGGGAGTGGCACAGACTTGTGATGAGGCCTCTGAGAGGACATTGGGTGACATGGGAGACCCTTGAGGGTTTAGAGCAGAGAAGCGGTTCAATTTGACTTAGTTTTCCAAAACCTTACCCTGATGCTAAGGGCTTAGACAACCAGGAGGTCGGAGGGCACAGTCCCCTCACTTCTGCAACTTCAGGGACCTGCAAACCTCCATCAAGTTTGACAGGGAGTCCCAGAAGGACTCACTGAGAGTTGTATACTCATGGTTGTGGTTTAATTCAAGGAAAAGGCACAGACTAAAGTCAGTCAAGGGTAGATGTGTGTAGCACAGGGTCCAGGAGATGCACCACAAGTGGGGCCTCTGATGGCCCTCTCCCTGTAGAGTCAGGACTCTGCCGGTATGTGTGTGATGGCCAGTCAACCAGCAGTCACCCCAGCATCGGTGTGCGGAATTGTTTCTGGGGCTCTATTACGTAGGCATGAGTAACTGTCCTCGTGGCTTATCTGTCCATAAGTTCCCTGCCCCTGAAGGCCGCAGGGCCCACACCCTACATCACATTGTTGCTGCCTGACCAGCCCAAGGTTCCAGACAAACACAGATCCCTCCCAGCAGCTGAGGACCAAGACCAGACCTCTCTGGGGACAAAGTTAGATTCTTTACTGTTCATCTGTCTACTGTGTTAATTAGTGACCACTGAGTCTCAGGGAGTGCTGTCAGCTTTGACCCAAATATATCTTCTCAACCGGAGCAAGAACTATAAACATAATATTTCAACCTCTTGAAGAAAAATGGATTCTTATACATCAGTAATATGACTGTGTACTCTGATTGGAGAAACACTAAGCAAAGCATTGAAGGTTTAGGTAGTTCCTAAAGAATTAATTTTAACTCAGGCTTTGGCAGTATTATCATTTAGGAAAAATATTAATTCTCTTGATACCCCGTCACTTCTTCGGTTCAGGGGAAGGTACAGAGGACCGTTCGTGTGATTGATCGTTCGGTGAGTGGACACCCGCCTGCACTCACCGCATTGTGTGTCTTCCAAACACTTGGGTTATAAATAGCAGATATTTGCAAACTACTGGAGTTGCTGGGGCACCGAAGCCTCCAAAAGACCTTCAAACATTGCTGATGTCCAGGAGCTCACAGACCAGGGAGGACTTCTAAGAACAAAGCTGGAAGAAGCGTTTTTCATTGTTGTTGAGCATCAGCTGTGAGTGATGGGTGTTTCTGGAGAAGTCTCCTGTCCCAGGACACAGAGGGTAATTATGAGGGAGGGAAGCACAGGGGGGCCCTGTGTACTAAGGAGGGTCATTGGAGGGACCCCCATCAAGAAGAGGTTAAGCATGCGCATACTGAAAACTCAGAATTGGTCATAGGCCGTGGTGTACACTGAGTGGGGACCTCAGATGGTGAAAAGGGGGCTCTTGCCTGGTAGAGTCCAGAGGATAAGAGTTTGCTGGGTTCCTCCTGCAATGAGAGCTAAAACAGAAGTCATAGGTACTATAAAAGTTGTGGTGACTTCTGCTGAGGTAGTTCACAGAATCGGTTTTCCTGAAACACATGGATGATTTGGAAGAGTGCGTTACGACCAGTCTTCGTTTCCCGTAGAAGCTAAACAGTAAGGACCTCCCGTCTCTCTTCCTTTTCCCCCGCATGGTTGCTCTTTCTTGCCCGATTTCCTAGTTTATTGTATTTCAAACTGAATCTTCAAAAACTGTTGAACAATAAAACGATAAACCAAGGCAGCTGGGGTTGTCCTCTCTCTCTCCTCCTGCAGGTGGGACGGCTGACTCGGCCGCTCCCAGGTGTCCTCCAGACAAGCTGCTGTTGGCGAAAGCAGAGTGCTATCCACGCGCAGTGCTGGAGAGGATGAAATATTTGTGGTGGGGATTCCACACCAGATGGAAGAATTGGGAATGATCCCTCACTTTCCTGGGAAAGCAAACCCACAGTCTCTAAATCCCATAACCTGAGCACAAATGGCTCTTGGCTCACGGACTCCAGCTGGGCCTTCCCACCTCCCCTGTGTGGGGACAGGTGCTCAGGAGCAGAGTCCGGCCGTGACTCGTGTGTGACGGTAGCGCTCAGTCATGCCTCGGAAAGCTGCAGCCTTTGGGACCGCCCTCAAATCCCTGTTAGGGTTCTTTAGAGCAAAACCACATTGCTAGAAGGGATTCCTCTGTGGGCCATGAATTACGAGGCTTGTCGTACGAAACAGTCCTCAGGGGCACCGACTTGGTTGGTTCTAATTTGTCCTGTACGTTTACAGCTCGTTTGGTTCCTGGACTTCCAGGATTTACAGATTGCAGGTATGCTTGTCAAGTGGTGGAATCCACTTGCACGTTTGTCTCTAACTACTGACTGTTGGGGGATAGTAGAATTCAAATATTTGCATAAACTTTAGAAACCAAGGGTCAGTTCGGTGAACATTTCTAGGTGTTATTCCCCTAAGACTTGAAAGTTGAGCACATCCATGGTTTTCTTCCCTGATTTCTTGTTATCACATTCCTATGTACGTCTGAGGATAAAATGGTTTCCAATAACTTTCTCAGTACCTACTGATTATGTCTGATGTTAGCAGCTCATTTATTTGTTCAGTTTTAAATTATTTTGTATTTTCTAAACAGCTAGACAGGTTTTTTTTCGCTTGTAAACTATTTATAGGTACTTTTACATGTGGTAATATGCCATATTTTCTTCCAGCAGCCTGGACCCCAGGCCTGTTCTTTGCTAAAACAACACAACAAGGTTTAATCCTGTTAATCCATGGCATCATGACAAGAAAAATGCCATATATGTACTTTTATTTTCCTCAAGCATTCTAGATATTTTACAGATGGTGGCAAAGGAGTGTATTAGCTCTTTGGAAGCAGAGCTTAGAGTCAGTGTGATTTTATTTGAGTTAGCAATGGAGGAAACAAGGAAATCATTCCCTAAACACAATGTCAGTCACCATTTCTCATGCAAAAATCATTTAGGTGGTTCTTTTATCAAAGTTGCATCTGTATCGAATAATTTATTTATACTTGTTCATACAATTTTTATAATCTTTTCCAGGGAAGAGGAAACTTGGGGCTTGAGTTATATCTATAATATTTTATTTTTCAGTAATAAAACCCCAAAGCAATATTATCAAATGACATTCAGTGGAGGTGGGTGGAATGGTGGGTACATAGGTTTTTGTTATGTTTATCCTTATTAAATTTATGTTTATTAGATTGTTTCCAGGATGGCTTCTGGCTTATACATGCTTGTGGAGGCAGAAATTTTCTATACTTTCTAATCTGTTCATAATCAACTATAAATATAATCTTGGCTTTACTCTGAGCAGTTAGCATGTTTTTGGATACAGTAAACCCAACTGAAAATGACTTAAAGAAAATATCAAAGTCACGATTTCACACGACAAGAAGCCCAGTGAGAGAGTGGCTGTCGATTGAGCTGACGGAGCTGCCAAGCACCTGATTAATGCCCCGGTCTCTCCAGCTCTGCTCTGCCGTTACCAGCCCGCCTTCTAGTCCTTCATCTCCCACGGCCGCAAATTGCAGCTTCTGGCATCACATGCAAGCATGAGAACAGGAAGGTGTGAGAGCGCGCAGCATGGGGGCTTGCAGCCACGAGAAGACACAGGCCTGAGAATACTGAGCAGAGGAGAAAAAAGTGTTTCCTTCTGTTTGTGTTTCTCCCCTGGAGCCCCCCAGCGGGACTCCCCCCTCATGACTCATTGGCTGAACTTGGGCCACAGGCCCCTGCCCACAACAGCGATTGCAAGGGGAGAGAGATTCTGGCTGGCAGAGCCTCACCGTGTGCCCCTGAGGCTGGGGCGTGAGGCTGCCACCTCTGCAGTGTGGGCAGAAGGGAGAAGGGACGACATAAACCTGATGATCTCTCTGTGGTCCAGGAGAACCGGGCGTGGGGAGGGTCTTGGTGGGCTGCCAGCAGCACTTCCTACCTTTGCTGTGCTGGCTCCGCACAGGGCAGAAGGCAGGCAGCTGCCGGCCTCCAGAGTTAAGACCTCTGTCCACCCTTCCTCCCAATGACTCAAGGCACACACGTGGCCCTACATGAACATGGAGCCCATATGTAAGCGTGTTCTCTGGGGGACTTAGAACATTCGAACTCATGAAATCAGAAATGAAAGGCACAAGGCTTATAATTCCATTTATTTACTTTCCATGGGCTTTTGTAACTGTTTAATAGTCATCCTGTGTATTTTAAAATATTAAGTTTGTTGCTTTTTGGCCCTTAGGCCTTTCATTCTAGGTCAAGGGATATTCCAGGCAGGTGCTTGTTGCATTTGTAATTAGGTTGTGGTGTGTGGGTACCAGATGTTGGGAAAGTGAAATTTTTCTGTGTGCATGGCAGGCCCAATATGCTAGAAGTACCTCCTTTGACCCACGTTGGGAAGACGTTGACTGTCCTGGCTCCGCTGCCCACTGCACATCCCAAATTGAGAGCGTCCTGCACTAATGGGGTGCCATGCCCCTCGTGGCATCTGAACTGCCATTTACAGTCACCCAACATTTAAAGACGGTCTCTTACATATGGTTGTCACACACCCTCCCAGGTGGGCTGGGTGAGTTCTGTTCCACTCATTGCATAGATGAGAGAGTCTCCTGAGAAGGGGAGAGAGTCACCCAAGGTTGCAGAGCTAGGATGTGGTCCAGAGAGGAATTTTACTCAGAATTTCTCTTTGTGCCTTGATCCTTCAACTCCAAACACTTAGGTACATGATTCTCGTTTTGCATTATTTGAAAGAAGAGAGGAAGGGGAGGTTTCAACAAGAATGGTGAAAGGGGTTACTTGCTAAATTAAGCAATGGCCTGGGTGCAATTAGGAAAGAGAATGGGCTGAGGTGCTTTCAGTTTGCACCAGCTCATTGTCTGCCCTGTGGGGTGAATGTAACCCTTACGATCTTAAACTTTGGGACCAGATGGACTTCTGTTGAATGTCTGCTTCTGTCGTTTGCCTGATGTGCAACCTTGAAAATGTTCTTAAGAACGTTTCAAAGTTTATGACTAGCCCCAATTTCTTCATTTACTAAGTGGGAGCAGTAAGGCTTATCTGGTAGATTGTAAGGATTAAATAAAATAAACAGGTAATGATCTAGCATAGCACCTAAAACAGAGGAAAGAGCCAAAGATGGTGGTAGGTAATTACTCCTACTAAAGGAGGGACTAGACAGTAAATGCAGAACTACCTAGTTAGGCTGCTTCCAAATCTGCACGAAGGTCAATGGCAAAACCAAAAGCACTTTATGAAGAACCGTTACTACTTATGGTTCCTTTACTTTGTGACACTCTCAGGGCCAAGACCAGCGTTTTGTGGGTCTGTCCTGCTGCCTTTCCTCAAACACTCTCATGACTAGAGAAAACTGATGCCTGTTCGTCCTTCCACTGGGTCTAAATGTTTGTGTGTGTGCACCTTGGGCCAAGCATGCCTTGTCCCCAAGCCCCCTTAACATAAAGGTAGAGTTATTTCTCTTAACATATCGACAGAGCCCTAGATGGCAAAGTGACTGGAATGGAAGGAGGGGCACCCAAGCTTAGTCTTTGTTGACATGTGGATTAGGCATCATCGGCTGTGGATTCCTTAGGGAGGAATCCTAAGCACACATTTTTCTTTTTTTTTAACATCTTTATTGGAGTATAATTGCTTTACAATGTTGTGTTAGTTTCTGCTGTATCACAAAGTGAATCAGCTATATGTATACATATATCCCCATATCTCCTCCCTCTTGCGTCTCCCTCCCACCCTCGCTATCCCACCCCTCTAGGTGGTCACAAAACACCGAGCTGATCTC
>RJWK010056991.1:0-14269 GCA_004363435.1 Platanista minor
AGTCTGTCATACAGAGTGAAGTAAGTCAGAAAGAGAAAAACAAATACTGTATGCTAACACATATATATGGAATCTAAGGAAAAAAACAAAAAATGGTTCTGAGGACCCTATGGGAAAGACAGGAATAAAGATGCAGACATAGAGAATGGACTTGAGGACATGGGGAGGGGGAAGGGTAAGCTGGGACGAAGTGAGAGTGTGGCATGGACATACATACACTACCAAATGTAAAACAGATAGCTAGTGTGAAGCAGCCTCATAGCACAAGGAGATCAGCTTGGTGCTTTGTGACCACCTAGAGGGGTAAGATAGGGAGGCAGGGAAGGAGATGCAAGAGGGAGGAGATATGGGGATATATGTATGTGTATAGCTGATTCACTTTGTTATAAAGCAGAAACAAACCATTCTAAAGCAATTATACTCCAACAAAGATGTTTAAAAAAAAGTACAGATTCTTGCCCATCCGAAGATTATGAAGACGTTCTATTTTTCTTACTTTATTGAACTTGCAAGAGTCTCTAATACAACGATGAACAAAAGTGGAAATAAAAGGTATATTTATCTTATTCACCATCTCAACAAAAAAGCTGTCAATATTTCAACATTAAGTAGTAGAGGTTTTCTGTAGCTTTTTTGTGGATACCATTTATCTAATTAAGAAAGTACTGCTCTATTCCCATTTTGCTAATTTTTATCATAAATGAGTGGTAAATTTTATCAAAAGTTTTTTTTCCTCTCACCGACGGAGATTATTGTATGGTTTTTCACTTTTACTCTATTAACGTGGTAAACTGCATTGACTGATTTTCCAATAATTAACTTGCATTCTTAGAATTAACCCAACATTTTAGTAATATATTACCCATTTTATATGTCACTGAATTTGATTTACTAATTTTTGCTAATGTTTTAGTTAGGATTTTTGCATCTACCCTAGGAGAAAAACTGGACGATGAATTTCTTTTCTTTTAATATCCTTCTTGGCTTTGGCGTCAAGGTTATGCTGTCCTAATGTGAATATATATTTGACTGTTTCCTCCTTAAATGTTTGGAAGAATTTGCTGGAGAATTTAAGTGGTAATTTCTTTATCAGAAGATCTGTAATTATGAAGCAAATTTCTTTAACAGATATAGGATAATTCAGGTTTTCTAAAATGTGTTATATCCATTTTAGTGTGTTTTTAAGGAACTTAACCATTTCATTTAAATTTTAAAATTTATTGGCATAAAATCTTGGTAATATCTAATTATATCATCCTCTTAATATCTATATTCTAGTGTTATTCTTTTTGCATTTGTGATTTTAGCAATTTGCAACTTATTTTTTTCCGTAATTATTCTTTTTTTTTTTTTAAACTTAATTAATTTTTGGCTACTTTGGGTCCTCGTTGCTGCAGATGGGCTCTCTCTAGTTGTGGTGAGCGGGGGCCACTCCTCATTGCAGTGCTTGGGCTCCTCATTGCTGTGGCTTCTCTTGCTGTGGAGCACGGGCTCTAGGCGTGCGGGCTTCAGTACTTTTGGCGCACGGGCTTAGTTGCTCCGCGGCACATGGGATCCTCCCAGACCAGGGCTCGAACCCGTGTCCCCTGTACCGGCAGGTGGACTCTCAACCACTGCACCACCAGGGAAGCTGCCTCCTTAATTATTCTTACCACAGTTTTATAAATTTTGTTAGCCTTTTCAAAGAACTGATTTTGGGCTCTATTTTTTTCTGCTTGTTTTCTGTATCAATGACTTCTGTTCTTATCTTTATGTTCCAATTTCTTTGAGTTTACTTTGTTTGTTTAGATCCTTGAGACTGACATTTAGATCACTGGCTCTCAGCCTTTTTTTTTTTCTAATATAAGAATTTAAGGTTATAAATTTTCCTATAAGTACTGTTTTAGCTGCAACCCACAAGGTTTGATATGTTGAATTTTCATTATCACTTGAATATATTTTTAATTTTCATTATGATTAGTTACTTTGACACATGGGGGAAAGAGTAGTAGTTAATTTCCAAATATTAGAAGTTTTTCATTTTCATTTTGTTGCTGATTTCCACTTTTAATACTACTGTGATCAGAAAATAAATTCCATGTCTTCCATCTTTTGAGATTTGTTGAAAAATGCCTCTGTCTAGGCATACATACTAACGGCCAAATGTTGATTGTGCACTTAAAAATTGAATATTCTTCAGTTGGTAGCTGTAGGTATATATATTTCTATATATTACAATTAGGTCAAGTTTGTTAAATGTGGTGTCTGAATCTTCTATATGTTTACTGACTTTTTTTCTGCATGTTCTATTAATTATTAAAGAGGTATGGTGAAATCCCAAATAAGTTTGAGGATCTGTATATGTCTTGCTTTAGTACTATTAGTTGTTTACTTTTTGATATTTTAAGGTATTTCTATTTGTATGCATACATAAAACTGCACTGCATCCTTTGATCAATGTTTGCATAGTATATTTCTTTTTTACTTTTAACTTTTTATGGCTTCATATTTAGAGTGTGCTGGGTATAGTAAGCAAATAGTTGTCCTTTTTTATGATCCAGTCCAATAATCTTTGTTTTCAAATTGAAGTTTTTAGTCTTTCACATTGGTGTTAAATCTCCACCTTAATATGTTCTTTATTTGTCTCATGGTTCTTTATTCCTTAACTCTCCTTTTACCTTCAAGTAAACAAAATTTTTTTTATTATTATTCTACTTTGTTCCTCTTTCAGCTTGCTAGTTATACTTTTTTTTTTTTTTTTTTTTTTTTTTTTTTTTTTTTTTTTTTTTTTTTTTTTTTTTTTTTTTTTTTTTTGCGGTATGCAGGCCTCTCACTGTTGTGGCCTCTCCCGTTGCGAAGCACAGGCTCTGGACGCGCAGGCTCAGTGGCCATGGCTCACGGGCCTAGCCGCTCCGCGGCATGTGGGATCTTCCTGAACCGGGGCACGAACCCGTGTCCCCTGCATTGGCAGGTGGACTCTCAACCACTGCGCCACCAGGGAAGCCCATAGTTATACATTTTTTAAGTGGCTACCCTAGAAACTAAAATATGTTCCCTTGACTTATTACAATCTACCATAATCAATATTTTACCATTTCCTGAATAAGCACTTTATGTTTTTTTTAAACTGCATTTACCCCACACCCCACTGTCACCTTAGTTATTATTATTGGTTTTTATTGTAATGCTACATATATTTTATCTTTCAAGTTTTTGTTATGGAGAATTCCAACATATAAAAAAATGAATTAACAATGAAATGAAACCCCAATATTCAACAGTTTGTTTAATGATCATTAGCTCATGACCAGTCTTGTTCCATCTCTATTCCCACCCACGTCTCCCTCAACCATATTATTTTAAAGAAAATTCCAAACATCATATCATATCTCTTGTTACAGTTTTTTGTCACTTACTATTTAGGATGTACCTCTAAAAGATAAGCAGTTTGTTAAAACATAACCATAATATTATCAAACATTAAAAAATTTAACAATAATGCCAGAATGCCATCCAATATTCTGTAAATATTCAAATATCCAAATGTCATAGCTATTTTTACAAGTATTCTAAAATCAAGATCCAAATAACTTCTGTACACTGTAATTGATTGATATGTCTTTTAATGTTTATTTTACCTACAAATCTCCCTAAATCTTTTTTTCCCTTGCTACTTATTCATTAGAGAAACTAGATTCTTTCAACTAAGGTTTTCCATTATCTGATTTTTTGGTGTGGTATTATATTAAACAAATTGTCCCCTATCTGTAAATTCTATTTGTTGGTAGTTAGATCTGGAGGCCTACTCAGACTCAGGTTCATTTTTTGTTGTTTTGTTTGTGGCAAGACTACCTCATGGTTGATGGTGTGTATTTCTCTCTCAGCAGGCACACCATGTCTGGCTGTATTCTGTAATATTCTTTGTCATTAATATTCCATGCCTGGATCCATTAATTCATTAGAATTTAAAAATAAGAATATTCTAATTGTTATTTTTTCATTTATTAGCTGGAATACTATTATCAAGAGAAAATTCTCCCCATCTATGTTAACTTACTCAGTAGTATGAGAAATGAATAAATGTTCAATTCTTTAAATTTTTATACTATGTTTTAAAATAATAAATAAACCACCCTTCTATGGTAACCAATTGTTATTATTAAGATTATGAACCTATGGATTTAAAATATTTAATTCCAATCATTGCAGTTCCTATTCCAGTGGAGGCTTAAACTGTCCCATCTTTGGTTACAGGGAGTTAAACTCTGCTAGACATTGTTTGGATTGTTTAAAACAGTCTATATGCATTTATATTTACTTGTATATTTATCTTTTTTGGTGCTTTATGTTCCTTCCTGCACTTCCATGATTTCACCTGAGACCATTTCTCTTCTAGTTGCAGAGCTCCCTTTGACAGTTTCATTGTAGAGAAGCTGGTAATTTAATTTTTCTAAAAATATCTTTTTTGAAGGATAGGCTCACTGCATATAGAATTCTAGATTGACAATTACTTTCTTTGGCTCTTTAAATATGTCATACTATTTTTCTTTAGCTTTCATTGTTTCTGTTTAAAAATTAGTTATAAGTCTAACTGGTATTCCTTTGAAAATGTATCTTTTTTCCTTTAGATATTTTTAAGATTTTCTTTTTGTCTTTGGTTTTTCAGTAGTTGTACCACAATATATGTATATTTTTTATTTGATTTTCTTTGCTTATAGAGTTTCTTAAATTTCTGGCTTGATATTGTTCATCAATTTTGTAAAATTCTTGATCAGCATCTCTTCAAATACTGCTTCTGCTTCTATTTTCTCTCTAATCTCCTTCTGGTGTCCAATGTCCAGGCCCAGACCTTTGCACTACCCAATACATCTCTTATGGAATTTTCTTTATTTTTGCATTCTTTTTTCCACTCTGTGTTTTGATCTGGGTATTTTCTACTGACTATCTTTTAAGTCACGAATCCTCTCTTCTGATGTATCTAATATGTTTTTAAAACCATCTACTGCCTTCTTAATTTCAGTTACTATAATTTTAAATTTGAAGTTGTCCATTTCATTCCTTTTATAGATTCCAGATCTCTAGTGAAACTCTGTCTCTTCTTGAACATATTAATCAGTTATTTGGAAGTCTGTGTCTGATAAGTCCAACATCTGAATCACTTCTGAATCTATCACTTTTGGTTATTTTTTCTTTCTTGGTTTTTGGTCATCTGTTTCTATTTCCTGGTATGCCTACCAATTTTTTAGTAAATGACAGATACATTGTTCATGGAAAACTATACAAGTTTGAACAATGTTACCTTCCTCCAAAGATGATTTGAGCTTCTTCTGGCAGGCAGATCATCTTGATTCAACTGAGGGTGCTATATTTCCAGTTTGTTTTTACCCTAGGATGTAGCTATTCAGGTGACCCAATTAAAAGCCTTGAGTGTTTATCATGGTCCTAACCTCCTCAGAAGCTCTATGAGACTGTTAAAAGCTCTGCATATTTACCTTTTAATCTCTTATCAGGTGTTTTCAACAATTTATTATTATTTTTTTGTCACCCTAGAAGTACACAATAAGGCCTCAAGGGAAAATTCCATGCAGCTTTTTTACTTCACTTCTCTGTGCTTCCTTACCTCTGAGATTTTGGTTCCTTAAGCCTTGAACTCCATTGATCAGTTAAAAAAATTAAATTATTTCTCTTTTAGAAAACAACATTTTAAGTTCTATTCCTTATTGATGACTTTATGCTTTTACTTTCCCTGATTTTTAATATTTTTAGAAGCCTAACACATTCTCATTATTCCAATATAAACACAAAGAAACATGTAGAAATAGAAAGCAATAAAGTATTGACCTTCACTAGGCAATCAAACCTGAGCTAATGTCAAGAGATCTGGAGGTTTCTCAAGTAGGAATATGGAAGAGAAGAGGAGCGAGATGTGCTATTTATCACAGACAATACTCAGCACAATTTTATTGCTCCTTTGGAATCCAAAGCTTTTAAAGGTGCTATTATTATTTGGAAGCCCTCCAGAGAGCACTAAGTATTAAAGATAGCACCTGTACTCTGCTAAGTCAAATCACCTGTTTATTACCCAGAGTGATGAAAATCATCTAATAAAATATTACAGACACTTGGTCAAAATCACGCACACAATTCATATGCTCAGAGAAGTTGAAGGAAATGTCTATGCCTGGCTCAATACATATTTTTTCAATGGATAACTAACTTAATGAGGAGATAAAGATAATATCACTGTTTTGTTTGTTTTTTTAATTAAAGATGTTTAAGCTTTTTAAACAGTCAAAATAAGACCTGTGTTAGTAGCACCTTCTGTTTTTCTTGCCCAGCGTCTACATAAAACCTTTCCTTTGTAATAGTGGCCCATTTTTTTTTTTCCTTTGGAGAGCCTGCTCCCCCTCCAATCCTTGGAATACAGATATAGGAATGTGACCCAGGCCTGGCCAATCACTGTTCTGTTCCAGTGACCACAGTTAACGGTACAGCAGTAAGCACATGATCCAAGTTATTCTGATGAGACACAGTACTTGGACTTATAAAAACTACTGGAAAGAGTAACTCTGCTGGGCTAGCTAAACTGGTAGAATGGAAGGTCCAGTGTGGTGCTCATGACATAAAGACGGCCTGCTTACGAGGGCAGCCAAAACTACCTAGGACTTCTCAGTCACCTGAGTCAGTAAATGCCCCTTATTGCTTAAGCTAGGTTAGTAAGACTGGGTTTCAGACCAGCAACCAGGAGTCCTTACTAACATAGCTACATCCAAAAAGTACATAGCAGCAACCAAGTCTGTTGACAAGAGTGATTAACCCTCAGGTTTAAGACAAAACTCTAGCTGCTAAATGAACTGATGTAGCAGCATTAGGAACACTTCTCAGGTATGAGGTAAAATGTATTCCAGTCCACTGACAATGTTTTCATTTCCCATCTCCATTCACATTATACCCAAGACATGAGACGTGAACATTTATCAATAACATCAAATAATGTAGCTCAATTCTTCAGACTCCAAGAATGGATTACTGTTGGCATTTTATCCTGTTCCTCATAGATTCTAGTTATTTGGGGATTGGAACAAGTTATAAAAACTTCTAATTAGGGGAAACTTTCATGTGTTTTCTGTTTTTAAAATGATATTCTTCAGCTCTGACTTTATACAATGGGTTGGTGGTAGCCATAAATAATATTCCTAGGAGAAAGCCTACAGATAAAATAAGAATTCCTCCAGTAATCTTATTGTCCTTTAAGTGGACACAGATTCCAGCATGTGCACATACTGGAGATCACACATTTGTACTCATGGCATTTAATTACAAGTAAAATAAAATCTGCAAAACCAGAATTTTAAATATTAACTTAATAACCTTTATGCACCTAGTTTCTGAATGATTCTCTTCCTCTCTAGGGAGGCATCTAATGTCAAACTGTGATATTAAGGTGACATTAAGGTGAGTCATGGTAACTGAAAAAGCATGAGGAAGGCACATGTCAGAATTATTAATTTAAAAAAAAGATGAAATACTGCCCTCCTTAAAATTATGCATTGCTAATCCATGCTGAACTTCGAAGTGCGTTTTTTTGGGGTTTTTTGCTGGGTTTTTTTTGCGGTATGCGGGCCTCTCACTGTTGTGGCCTCTCCCGCTGCGGAGCACAGGCTCCGGACGCGCAGGCCCAACGGCCATGGCTCACAGGCCCAGCCGCTCCGCGGCATGTGGGATCTTCCCGGACCGGGGCACGAACCCGTGTCCCCTGCATCGGCAGGTGGACTCTCAACCACTGCGCCACCAGGGAAGCCCAGAAGTGCGGTTTTATTTCCCTCATTTGTAACCAATCACTGTCTCCAGAAGGAAGAGGCTAAAAAGAGAAAGACTGTAAGAGAAGCATAACCACTTAAAAACCCCAAAATAAATGAGAAGTCAAAAGAAAAATGACAAGTTTGTTTGTTATCTAAAGAAGAATTTTCAGTGGGCCAACCATGGATGATACCATTATAACCATGCCCAAATTCACCAAGGCAGTTGTTTTTAAAATTTTTTTGAGTTTTTAAATGGATCGATCGGTAGATGACATGTATACATATATCAATACCTAAAAATAAAGAACTCTTATACCCTGACCACATTAAATAAAATCTCAAATATTCTATTCTATTCCGTTCTGCTTCACTTCACTAAAAATAAATGCTGATCACAAATCACTAAATTATTTCCATAACATACCAGTAACTTAAAACTAGATGCAAAGCATGTGATTTGGCACAAATGGAAGAAATTATACATCTTAAGCTAAAAGAATCAGACATTATTATTATTATTATATTATTACCAACACTAATTTCAGATTAAGACTTTTCCGAAATGAAATCAAATCAGCTCTACATAGTGGAATCTCTTATACTGTTCATTAACTTCACTAAATATTTTCATAAAGCACTTGAAGTGAGATGTTTCATTCAGAATGATCTCCCTCTGGTCATATTTGGAAAAAACTCAACGCAAGCTCACTGTCTCAGAGTGAATCCAAAGACACTAAACTTTTCCTTTTTAAAAAAAAAACAAAAGCGCATGTCTCTACAAAAGTCAGGGAAACAGAATGTCATGGGGTAATATTCTAATGTAACAAGGAGGTAGTCCCATTATTTGTTCTGTTTTACCTTTCGGTAGCAACTACTGTTTGATTACTCTTTCTATAAAGAAAATGTATTCTTAATGAACATAAAGGAAGACAATGATTTGTTGAATGAAAAGTGTGACACATAAAACGAAACACTCCTCATTCCACACCAGTGTATATGATATCATTTGGCTACCCAGACTTTCTTAAAGCTCTAACCTCACGATGACTTCCCTCCCCGATATTTCCTTTTACCTTGGAGGCAGAAGTGGGAAGAAATGGTTCCTTTCCAGACCCATTATCAACTGAAGATTCCAGTGCCCTGAATGTCTTTTATTCCATCCCAAAAAAAGTAATCGGGACTCCTATTAAAATGATTTCCTTTATTAACTCCTGCCTAAGATTTTACACGTTGGCATGTTTGAAAGTACACCCTGCAGAAACTAGGCATGGTGCTCATCGTCAACATGACAGACTGATGATGGGTGATGGGTTTCCGGTCGACTCCCACGTCACACTGACTAAATTTCTGTTGAGACCACAGGGTAGACCCAGCTTATGAATTTTTTTGCTTTCTTTCTGCTTCACAGATCACTCATAATCACACACAGAAAAAAAATGAGAGAGAAAAAAATCATGGAAACCATTTCCCACTGATGCTGAAAGCAGAAGCACATGCCATAATCCTCAGCACAGAGAGTAAAACTGTGTGGCAAAAAGCAGCCAGTGCTGTAGTGTGGCTGGTTCAGCATTATGATCAAAATGGGCCACTCTAAGCTCTGGGGTTCAGTCAATGGAGGTTTTCTCAAATTTGTCCTTAAAGGTTGAAATTTGTCATGCTCAGCCACCCTTAAGATACTTCAGTGTATGGCTGTGTGTGAAATAGAAATAAAACCTGTAGAGCTGTTTTCTGGATTGAATAAAACACCAAAAGTTCACAACCTCCAAATAACTGAAGGTGCTGTAATAATTCCAAAAGGGTGTGCTGAACAGTCGGGACGCTGGTATCCTCCATTAAGGGAGACATGGTTAGCCACGTGGCTTAGCACAATTTGTGAAGGAAGCATAAAGCTTGCACAGGAAAACCTGGTCAGAAATTCCTATTCCTTAAGCTTATCTCTTTCTTTCATTCTCTCCTTACTTCATTGACATATGGGCAAGTGAAGAAGACTAGAAAGAGAACAGGGGATGTTAAGGAAGAAGAAACAAAAGTGTGACCCCGCAGGGCTTCCCTGGTGGCGCAGTGGTTGAGAGTCCGCCTGCCGATGCAGGGGACACGGGTTCGTGCCCCGGTCCGGGAAGATCCCACATGCCGCGGAGCGGCTGGGCCCGTGAGCCATGGCCGCTGAGCCTGCACGTCCGGAGCCTGTGCTCTGCAACGGGAGAGGCCACAACAGTGAGAGGCCTGCGTACTGCAAAACCACAAACAAACAAACAAACAAAAGTGTGGACCCCCCCCCCCAAATTTGTAATTTGTCCTGGTAGTTGATACCAGAGGCAGTAACCAGCCATGTTCCTTCCCTGAGTCAGCTCCTTCAAGGACCTGAGATGGAGCAAGTGCAGAGAAGCAGCTTTGGGATGGCTAGGGCAGTGCTTCCTGAACTTTAACGTGCCTGCAAATCACCTGGGAGTTTCTTTTTTTTTAACATTTTTATTGGAGTATAATTGCTTTACAATGGTGTGTTAGTTTCTGCTTTATAACAAAGTGAATCAGCTATACATATACATTTATCCCCATATCTCCTCCCTCTTGCATCTCCCTCCCACCCTCCCTATCCCACCCCTCTAGGTGGTCACAAACCACCGAGCTGATCTCCCTGTGCTATGCGGCTGCTTCCCACTAGCTATCTATTTTACATTTTCACCTGGGGTTTTTTAAAAATGTAGATTATGATTCTGGGATGGGGCCTTAGATTCTGCACTCTATGAGGATCTTGTTAATATGCTGATTCTGAGAGTGGAGTGGGGCCTCAGGTTCTGCAATTTTGCTCTTAGAAGAAACCCAACCTGGCATCCCATGTCATGCCCCACTGCTGCTCTTCGGGTCTGGTACACTGGCATACTCTTAGCCTTTTTCTTAGAGAAATTTCACCTGACTCCATTTCCTTTTTAAAGACACCTCCAGTAGAGAGGCAAAAACATGGTCTAGTAGAAAAAGTACTGGCTCTGGAGTCAGACAAATTTGGGTTGAAATTCCATCTCTGCAAAACTGATTTGCACTGTGTGTTGTAGGTGAGTTTTTTTTTTTAACCCCTCTGAGGTTCGTTTCTCCATCTATAAATGGGGCATGCTACCTTTCTAACTCTCAGGGCTGCTACAAAGAACAAATGATATCATGTGCACACTCTGGAAAGTTCATTCATGGAATAAATGAATAAAGAGTTTAAAGCACTGTAATTCTATCCACACACAATAACAAGGGGCTGGGGGTGTGTTACAATGTTTGAATACACCTTAACTTTTGCTAATACTATGGCTTTGTCTCTGTCTTAGATACACATCTATAGGTTGCGTAGAGTTCTAAGCACATTAAGTCAAGCATTTCTCCCCATTTCCAACACTTTTCTGACTCTAAAAAGCTGCTCTCTGGTCATGCTTTTAGTAATGATGGAATCCAGGGCAGACGTGGTCCTAAATATTTCTTGCTCTGTCTAATGGTAAAAACACACTTGATAATTTTCTTTCCCTGAATTAATTCAGTTCCTAGACTTGTTCTTCTGGACTTTGGCTCCTATTTCCAATGACAGATCCTCCTTGTTCTCAAGCTGCCCCTTCTAGTCTCTCTTCTCTGGCATAAAGTCAGGCTCCCCTTTGCTCCCACAGTAAATAAGGCAAAGGCGCCCCTCCTACCCATGCTGTCCAGTGGTGAATCTGAGTTCCTCTAGGTGAATCTAAAAGATTCCTCTCAGTTAACCGGAGGAATTAAGGGGAAACAGCTAATGTAAACCTTCCCTAACCCTCCCACAACTGCAGATTGATCCGAGCACTCAAAACTCAGGGTTTAATAAAGAGAGGAAAGGAGATGGGGCTATTCTAATGAATATGCTAGAAACAAGGAAGGAAAGAGAAGAAAACTGTGTAATTGTGATATCAGCTGCCACATCCTGCCTCCCCTGATTACCTCTGGCATCTCCAAGGAGGATGGGGCTGGCAGTCGATGGGAGTTATAACTCCTAGGTATATCTCTTTGACCCTTCTGGGCCCCGTCATGATTTCTCTTCAGGTGACACTAAAGGGTCTTGAGCACCATTAGAACAGGAAGCACATGTCAACTACAGAAGTCCCAATTCATGAGAAAAATCAATGATCGTTCAGGGATGCCCCTGACATCACTTCCTCTGCCCCAGTGGCCTCTCTCCCCCAAGCTGTTACAGCAGAAGTAGGGCCTGCTTCCCATTGGCTCATTTCCATCCCAGACTGAATCAGAGGAATGAATTACTACTGGCTCATCTGTCTTATTAGATTGATCTGTATGATACTGCCATATTTGTAGCTCGAATACTGGCAATTTCATATGACTCCACCTTATATCCTACTTACAGAAACAGAGTTTCACTGCTACAAAAAACTAAACCATTTCTCTGGTTGGGCTATGCTGGCCAGAACAAAGTTATCTCAAATTCATTTAGTAAAAGGCTGCATATTTTAAACTAAAACATACTTAGCATGGCCCTTATCCTTACTGTCTACTTTTCTGAGACAAGATAAATTCAGCAAACTTCTTTAGGAAACATCCCATCTGGAGCAGGAACTATCAGTCAAACACCACGCAGTCACTGTGCACTTACTCTGTGGAAGGTGTAAGAAGGCCAGAACAATCAACAAAATCCCATTTCTGTCTCTAAGGAGTAACTGATCTAGCTGAAGGAAGCAGAAAGAACAACGTGGAAAAGGTAAAGAATGAAGCAACGATATGAGAAATGTCACAAGACAGACCATAATCATTTGCTAAATGAGTAGAATTGAAAATGAGTGCAGTGAGTCGAGAGGCAAGAGCAATCACCTAGAATCTGATCTGAGCCACTTTCCATCTAATTTAGCTCATCAATCACTGTACCCTCCCACCTACTTACTGTGGGAAGTTATTGCAGAAAATGAAAATCGCCTCTCTGCCTACTCATAACTCCTGGATGACAGTCCCAGAGATATATCCCCAGTAAGTCTCAGACCACGCCCTCTCATGTGTTGGATCCATCCCGGGAAAAGAGGGAAGAACAGGGACATTTATGCTTCTCTCTCCTCTAGATGAATTCAGTACGATGGGGTGGGGGCGGGTGATTGAGGGTATGTACCTCAATATAAACTGCAGCATCCTGTCCGCCTAGCATTTAAACTAACTTTATGATGTCTCTTAATTCTGAATTTCAACCTTTCTGGGCAGTTGCCAATAGCCAAAAGTGGCCATAGCTGTAAGTGTATTATAAATACTGATTTAGCTACAAATCAGGCCATGTTAGTACCACGCATTCACTGGCCATTTCAGCAATTCCCTGCAAGCTCTCACAGACCCTCCCACGGTACCCTGCTCTGCCTCTCGACTGAGGTCTCCGCTTGAGGATGGTACCTAGCCATGAACTCTGTCTCCAGCATCCTCCAGGAAAAGGCTGCTTCCTTAACCCAGGAGCCAAGACCAAGTGCTCTGCAAGTGGCAAACTCTCAAGGCAGCGGCAGCCGTGGCTGCTTCAGTGCTCCCCGCACTAAAGCCACATTGAGGTATTCCATGGAGAAATGCAGATAATGCCCTTTGGGAGAAGGGCAACGCTGTCACCCTCTATCACCAGGCCTAATAAAGGTTTGCTCACACCCCAAGGAAACATCCCCAGTTAGGCCCTTTCTCTTACCCCTCATCTCTAATCCATAGAAAAGACCTTTGCCCTACAAAATCTCTCTTGAGCGTCCCCCCCCCTTTTTCTCCATCTCAGCAGACATTCTGAATATTAACCACATTTCCACAGCCTTCTAAGATCCTGCTTTCATCCTTGTTCTTTTAATCCATTCTGAACACAGGGGCAAGAGAGACTTTCTAAATCAATTAAATGGACTCTATCTTCATGGGCCTAAAACCCTTCAGGGCTTTCCTGTTCCACTCACGATCAAATCTAAGCTCCCCGCCCTGGCCAACAAGGCCTTGTGGGACCCGGTCCTCACTCTTCCTGAAGCTCAGACCAACTCTCTGGTGCTAGGCTACAGAACAGACACCATCACTGGTCTCTTCATGGCCCAGCCTACCCCACTACCCTTAATATACACAGAAATTTCGGCAAGGCCTCCCTTTCCCTCAGGCAGATGTTTAGCAAACCCAACTCTAAATGCGCCTTTTGGCTCAACCCAATCCACCTTCTCTCTCCACCTCTGTATACACAGGTGTGGGTGTGTCTGTGTGTATGGCTATTTGTATATACAGTATACACACTGTTGTGTATATTTAGATGTCACATTATCCCAAATTCCACAGAAAAGCACACTGCCTGAGCCAAATGCTATGTGCGCCTAATTTATTAGAGCGTGCCATCCCATGGGAGCAAGAGGGAAATGAGGTAGGGAAAGAGGAAAAGCAGATCCAAGGGTACCTTTCTGAGTCTTGTTCTCAAGCACAACTGATTGTGGGATCTTCTCAGGATAGCTGATCAGGCAGAAGAAGGAAGACAAATGTTTTCCAACCCCTGGCCA
>RJWK010056992.1:0-14270 GCA_004363435.1 Platanista minor
TAGGTGTGCGGGCTTCGGAAGTTGTGGCTTGCAGGCTCTAGAGCGCAGGCTCAGTAGTTATGGCGCATAGGCTTAGTTGCTCCGTGGCATGTGGGATCTTCCCAGACCAGGGCTCGAACTGGTGTCCCCTGTATTGGCAGGTGGATTCTTAACCACTGTGCCACCAGGGAAGTCCCGACAATATATTTTTAAAGGACACTTTCTCTTGTAAAGGAAAATAGATCTGTAAAGCCAAACAGTTAAAATGGCAAAATCCAATACATTATTGGAGCTTAGTAACGAGTTGGGAATTTGACCTTTCTTCAGAAACTGAAGATGCTCTAATCAGAATTAGCCAGGTGCACACCTGTGTCAAGTGCCATCCTGAAGTTTCACTAAATAGCTTCTATCCCGTCTCTGATCACAATGGCTTCAGATTCCAGGATTTGACACCTCAGTGACTTGAGTATTGTGGCTAAGCAGTGCCACTTACTTCATTTTCAGTGCATCAAGTTTTGCATGCTTTAACTAGGGTTTTTTTTGGCAAAATGTTTAATCCAATAAATCCATGATCTAGCATAGCATTTCGTCTTCCTTATCTTGGCCTCCGTCTCCTTAAGAAAGAGTGAATTCAAAGAGGACTGCAGAAACTGAGTGGTAAATGAGAATATAAGTGTACACATGCTTGAAGACATCACGGTGAACTAATGACTAATTACTGTGCAATTGAATACTAATGGAGAGACTCATGAAATCAACATGAACAGGAAATGAGCTCCATATGACCAATGGTTCCACAATTAAAATCAAATAAATGCCTAGTAATAGAAAGACTTAAAAGATATTACTACAAGCAGTCAATTATTCTTCAGGTTACACTTTACAAAAAAATAAGCATCATGCTAGGTAGAAGTAGCTAGCTTGATAGCTTTTGAAAAGTTAATGTGCATCTGAAATGTGAATTATAGTACTGTAATTATCTTCAAATTAGAGTATGTAAAACTAGTTCAATGGCAAGTCACTTATTAAAGCAAATCAGATAAACATGAATTTCAGGAAGGAAACTTGAGAGGTTAACTTTCTAGGACTCCCCCCCCCCCAAATTAATTAATTGTCGTTCCAAATGTTTAACTCTTTTAAGTCTTGACAATCCAGTCGGAAAACTGTCAATAGAAAGCAAGCTTGGGCATCGGGGGAAAAAAAAACCACACACAAAGGAAACAAATTTTAAAAGTCTTTTACCTTCATTGCCTAAAGGGCTCATGGCAATTATAAACATTGATTAATAAATCCTACCACCACTTTTAAGAAAATTGCACGCATATTTCCTTTAGTTCTATTTCATTTACTTCCTCTTCCACGATCCAATGGCTGAGTGAGGCACATTGAAATAAACTGCCATGTTTTCTCTTGAAAAGTCTACTCACTTATCAGCTGTGGATCTAATCAAGGACCTAATAAGTCCATAATGGTACATTTGCTTCCCAGGAGAAACCACTGTTTCTCATCATTCTGGAAAATACCCCCTTGCAAGGTGCAACCAAGAGCCAGGGACTCACTGCAGCAGTCCAGTAATTTGATGGAGGGCCCTTAGGCAGGGATAGCTTAAATGACAATTAGAGAGCTCTCACACTGGTGCTAACATCTGTGTATTGAACCACTGTATACTGATTAAAGGTTTTTAAAAGAAAACTAAGTACTTCCCACATTAGAGACGAGTCTAATTCTAATGGTCCTCGTCCTTGGTAGGTAATACTTCAACATTCCCTGCTGAGCTTCCTGCTTATCATGAACCCAAAGACTGCACATCCTGGGTAATAACTGCTTAGAAATGTCCACTAGATGCTCAGGTGTAAGTGGACAGAAGGGCAGAGCCCTGGGAAGGAAAAGAAGGCACTGTTCCTTCCATCACCCTCCTAGCGTCTACTTTCCCCCTGACTTTGCGTCTATGCAGTTGAGGTGTTTTTGTTATTTTTTTAAAAGAGTGATTCTAAGGAGAGGGTCGGAATTCAGAGAAATTGCCACGGGGGCACCTATTAATGAAAGTTGAAATGAATCAGGACCCTCGCACGGCATCCCTGAGTGTCCTCCTGCCTTGTGATTAAATGAATCGTACGTGCGAGGAAAACAGAGCCAGAAGAGAGCAGAGCCACAGAGCTCTCCCCCCACACCCTAGGCATCCCTCTCCTTCCCCCTCCATCCATTAGGGCCTTTTTCAAGCACATGGCTGAAGCAGATGTCCCTGAGAGAACATTTTGTTCCCCACCCCTGCATCCAGGCTCAAACACCTGGGTTGTAATACGACGTCTGGTGGAGGCTATTTTCTTTTTCCTTTTTTAAACTTTCCTTTTATTTGGTTTGCATACAAGGCTAATAATGAGGTTGAAAAAAACTATACACAATCAGTATACAATTACACTCATCGGGAGCCTGACATGTAATTTCTGATAAACCCATATAACTATGAGCAGCAAAAGGAACCACGGAGCACACACAATGTGTGGGGTCATCAGAACACAATGCCAACACAATCTCTGCGTCATGTCTTGTTGCATAGTATTAATCAGCGTGAACATTGTTTGGGAAATGAGAGGGGAGAGAAAGAGCAGTTTCCCAGCTGCTAGTGCTTTGCCATCAAATCTGATAGTTCCATCTAACATAAGAGACTTCAGTAATAAAGCTTAGGACCAACTGATGACTCTTGAGGAGTCTACTTAAACTGTTCAAGATGAAATCAAATAACAGATCCTTGTATATAATCCCAATTCTCCTGATAATTTCACATCAGATGTCTCTGTAGCAATTTGTATATTTTCATAAATTTAGCAAATGTATTAGCATCTCTAACAGCTACAATGGGTGGGTATTGAGTATCCGCATTATCTAACTAATCAGTGTTCTAGGCTAGTTAATCGCTGCCGTTTTGATTTATTTCAAGTTTTTGAGTCCTACATGTTGAAACATCATTGTTTTTCTGTTGATTGTTATAGGTAAAGGATACAATACTGTTTCATTAAGAAAGAATTATCCAGGACCAGAAGATGACAGCCCAGGTCACTGGGGAGCACAATGCAATACTATTGTCAATACTATTGATATGTCTTAGGAAAAGTGAGTCTGGGAAATGCAGAAATGTCACAAGCTTTGTTTTACCTTCCTTTTAATAGAGCATCGCATGACCTGTATGGGAGGGGTTGACTACTTCAAATAGGTTTATGCTATTTTCGATAGGACTTCCAATCAGTGCATTTAGCTGGAAAGCAACTCCTGACTTTATTATTACTGTCGTCATCCTTAAAATGCATCCTATTTATTTTTTTAATTCACCAGGAGGGGCGAAGGGAAGACAGGAGCAATAAAGAAAAGGAGCCAGTAACATGCCCTTAGGGACCAATAGCAAAGGGAAAAGAATCACAGGAGAAAGGAGATAGGAGATGAAAATGAAAGACATATCTTATTAAACCATCATAATTAAGAAGTAATAGGTATTCATAAAGAGACCCAGGCCCACAGACCTGAAGATGCCTATAGCAGCAAGGGCAAATGTTTTCTAATAGGTAATAATCAACAAATCATCTACATTAAAGAGCGAACCGGATAGCACAAGAAAGAGTAGGCAGAGGCCTGCCTTCTCACAATGCTACCACCTCCAGTCCAGGGCGGACAGACCAAACCGGAAACAAACTAAGGAACACCCGGGGACCTCTTTTCAACTACAGGTAAATTCTGGCAAACACAGAGGTAAAAAGCATTTTATAACAGAGCACCTCACTCCCCATCGCCTGTGGCTTATATTATAGGAGGGTCCGTGGCTCTGAACCCCGAGATTATGACTGCTGCCAGAGATCCAAGGGGTTGGGTCCTGAGGATGAAACTGACCTCAAGTAATTCATTTCAGCCCAAGACAGGAATTAATTGGATGGACTTTCCCTTCACTCCTGTGCTTTAAGTTAGCTGGGCCTAGGAGTACAGAGGAGACAAGGCTGAAGGGAAGGAGAAATACATTTAGTCCTTGGACACCCCCTAGTGTCTATGTGAGCACGAAAGCATCTGGCAGGTATCTCCCTTCCTTTCCTGCTAAATCAAACGAGGGAGAAAGAGTGGCTCCTAAAGATGGACTCCCAGAGCTCCAGCCCAGCGGGAAATCTGCTCTCCCCTCACGTTGAGAACCAAGGTGTAAATCTCAAAACCCCTTTTGGATGCTTCCTAGAATTTCCGCTTGCCGTTACCTTTGTCTCAATGGGGCAGAATTTTGTCTCAAGAAAATGTGGAAAATTATGGGTGGGGTTAGGAAGAATCATTAATTTGCTTCCAAAAAAAAAAAAAAAAGGGTGGGGGGATGAACTTCGCACTTAATACACTGGCTGCAAATGAAGAAGAGAAGTGGAGGGAAAATCTATTTCAGAGAATATATGGTAGTTTGTCTTTCTATAGATAACTTGTGAGTGTTTGAATAAGCGCTGTGATGTATTTATGTTTACTAATGTGATTGGATGTGCATACTGAATAAAGTCTGGGACGACTGCTTGCCACTTCTCTCAGTCAGCGGTTCTTTGGGCGGTATTTCATTTGTGTGATGAAGATATAATTTAAAAGTGGCTTGGAAAAGCTTTAGTGCAAGCGCCTTTGAAAGTTCCCAAACAAATTGCATGTGATTCCCGTTCCATCTAGGTAAATTCATTTTTGTGTGTCCCAGAGTTATCTGTGGACCAGACTTTCTCTGTTAAAACACTGTTCACATTATGAAGTGTTACCACCAGTTACATATACAGTCATCTCAGAAGTGTAAATGTGCCAGAATGTCATTACTATATTTAGCTGTTGTAAATACCCAGACAGTATCCACAGTTCTGGGGAAAGCATCCCTCTATGTGACTTACTGGAACTCCAGAAGACACTTTATATTTTCCTAGTTTTTCTAACATAACGCTTCTCCCCAACTGTTTGGGGGAAATACTCTTGTCATTCTAAACTTTGAAGCATATATTTTGGCAATACAGAGCGCCTTTTCTTGCTGCGTCTGGGAGGGCTGCATTTGCAAACTATGCAAGATCTGATTCTTTAAGATCTGATTCTTTACATGTTCACAAAATTTTAAAGGGCAAGGGGTCCTGAGAATCCTCCTGATTCATACCCTTCTTTAAGGATCAGGGAGTTCAGAGTGATTCTGTGACTTAACTAAGAGCCACTGGCAAGGTTGCTCCGAGGCTGGAGCAGACACTGCTCAGTCTTGCACACAGACATTTTTGGTCATTGACGTTTCTAAGTGTAAAATGACATAGCGGGAGCTTTATAAATGTGAAGGGGTCATTTGCGGCAAGAAAAGAGAAACCAGATTGCCAGGTGTGTACCCTGTATGTTGGGGACATGTTCCCTGAACAGTGAACGTATCCAGCCAGTTCCTACAGTCCCCGCCCGGGAAGAGTGTGACTTTGGACTCAACAGCTCTTCTGTCCTCGGTGTTTCATCCGCAACTCACGTATGAGACTTACACTAGAAAGAGAGGAAGGAAATGAGGGGAGGAATGTGAGAAACATCATGCTTGCCCCTCCACTCCTCACACCCCAGGTCTATGAATGAACAGATTTTGTTGCTTTCCCCTGCTGGAGACACCCTTGTTTAATTAAATACCAAACGAAGATAGCACTTGCTTCTGGTTACAGCCCGTACCAGACAAACTTACTTTTAAAAAGGAATCTTGGCATACGGTAACAAAACCTATATAATTGTCTTGATCTGTAATCTCTATGCCAATGTCTGTTTTACAGATTATGGCCTGAGCCCCTGACAAATCTGCTTAGTGAATTTTTGGCTGACAAATCTGGCAACACAAACGCTGTCTGAAATATATTCAAAAGGCTAAACATTTTCATAATATCTACTTTACATAGCCTAGTAGGTTTCCCTTTAGGACACCAATTAGATTTTTTTTTTTAAGTGACAGTGTTAATTTTTTTTTTTTTTTTTCGGTACGCGGGCCTCCCACTGCTGTGGCCTCTACCGCTGCAGAGCACAGGCTCCGGACGCGCAGGCTCAGCGGCCATGGCTCACGGGCCCAGCCGCTCCGCGGCATGTGGGATCTTCCCGGACCGGGGCACGAACCCGTGTCCCCTGCATCGGCAGGCGGACTCTCAACCGCTGCGCCACTAGGGAAGCCCGACAGTGTTAATGTTTATGATTACACACAGAACTGAGATTTTTATTTAATACACTGGGCCTTCTTTTAAAGCTTTTCAAGGGGATCAACCACTTTGCCAACAGACGGGTGTTACAGCAGGGGTGATTATAGTAATTTTTCTTGTAATTGGGAGTCACCATTTGGTTGCTATCTTTCACAAACTCGTTGATTCATCATATAATCCTTTATAATGGGGGTTTGTTGTATGTCACAGGAACGTGCCAAGCAGCCGGGAAATAACAAACAGAGGAACCCCCTGGCTGGTGGGGATCACAAAGGGGTTTTAACATCTGCCCCGTTCTTTAGACTGAAGTACATTTTACTTAATAGTAGTGACCAAGACCAAACACTGAAAGAAGGGTTTTGGAGGCTTGGGGGAGAGTCTGTGTTCTCTCTCAAGAGAAGATGTCTCAAAACACAGATTCTATTACACACCATGACAGCACAGTTTTAAAAAGATAAGAAGGTGTAAGTACTCATTAGAATTATCAAAGTCCCTTCCCATAAATGCAAGAATTTAAGACCAAAGCCAATGCAGCATGTTGTCCCTCGGGTGCACTTATCACAATTTTACTTTTCATCTCACCTTTTGAAGCCCAGTAGTTAGCAAAGTGCTTTACTGGAACAAATGCACAAACGAGGTTACAGGTGGATATTAGATGCTGCATAACATAAGGAGTAGAGGTCAGAGCTGGAAGAGGGAACCCCTGAATTCTTGGCCCAAATCTGTCATCTTGGGAGAGTCCTGTGAACAAACCAAAGCCTCAAATTCCCTTAATATTACAAGTGAAGAGGAACGTGGCTATGACTCCCAAGACTCCCCAAGAAAGAGGTCAACATAAATAAGAGTAAGTCTAGAAATAATCTGTGAGTTAAAGTGCTAAGTGCCAGGCCTTATAGTTTAACTTTATGATTTCTGTTAACACTTTGCCTTCTGCGAACCAGTGAAGTTGACACAGTCGTCTATAATGTGCCTTCCATCTGATGCCATGTGCGTATCTCCTTTGGAATTTTCCAAGAGGTTTAGAACAAAACCGCTCATTTTTATGCAAAGTATCTGATGAAACATCTCACCATTTGCTTCTAATGGTTGAGAGGAATGACTTATTTTAACTTATTGTGGCTGCTTTTTTTTTTTGCGGTACGCGGGCCTCTCGCTGTTGTGGCCTCTGCCGTTGCGGAGCACAGGCTCCGGACGCGCAGGCTCAGCGGCCATAGCTCACGGGCCCAGCTGCTCCGTGACTTGTAGGATCTTCCCGGACCGGGGCACGAACCCGTGTCCCCTGCATCGGCAGGCGGACTCTCAACCACTGCACCACCAGGGAAGCCTTGTGACTGCTTTTTCTTCCACATAAAGCCCATGACTATTGACAGACACAGCACCTGAAGAGCATTTCAGCTGGACCCAACTTTTGAATATCGATTTAACAAAGAACCTGGATCTGCCTTTTCATTTAGTCATCTAAGTACTGTCTTATGCTCCACGCACCATGTTGAATATGCCCGATCTTACTTAGTTCATAAGATCTGAGATAAAGGTCCTTTGTCTCACCAACCATCTGTTACAAATTAGCCATAATATAAATTAGCCTTAGGTTAGATATCTTCAACAAATCCTTTTAAATAAATAAACATAAAATTCAACTACAAACAAAAAACCTAACAACATGAATAAACAGTTTATTTTACCATGTTTAACTCTTATGACACCAAAAATAAATCAAGAATATCCTATTATTGATTAGAAATGAGTGTGTCATGTACTTTTAGACTGCTGCTTCTCCATGACTATTTCCAGAATTTAATGTCACATACTCAATGCCTTCAAAAGGCCATTAGTGATACAGCTTTCTGATAGAAGCTATTTGAATAGCAGACCATCAAAGAAGACAGTTGGCAAAATTCAAACCTATTTGGATCTAATAATTCCTTCAGATAACCAAAGACAAAGGCAGGATCCATCCATAGTAATGAAATCTATAAAAGTCAAACAGATAATTTGATGCTTTCTAGGAACCCCTAATCAGTAGGACACTTTAATTACTTAGTCTTCAAATCTGTCCAGCGACACAGGAATTAATAAGTACATTATTGATTAGTAAATAAACAAGCTTTCAGAATGAGGATAAGAAGTTTGTTTCATAAATTACAATCAACTTTTAATTTATACAAAAGTAAAAAAAACATTTCTTTGTGAAGCTCAGTTCTACTATTTAGATCAGGAGGACGTTCCACTGATAATGACTTTTATCCCACTCTTAATGTCCATGACTACAGAATCTACAACATACAAAATTATGAAACTAGCTTACAGGTGCTATGCCATTCTGATATGCCATTCTTTTCCCCAACAGAGGAAAATATTTTCTCAACTGAAGTATATTTAGAAATATTAAATATGCAAGAATCCTTGCCTCTCATGGCTTCCTCTTGTTGGGTACACACATTTCCTTCAGATGAACTACTTGCATCCAGCCAAATGACACTGATCAAACTACAGAGCAAAAAAATTATGCACTCTTTGTCACATCCCTTTATTACAGAGCTAACAACGTATTTAATCCCATTAATAAATTTGGTTTGGTAATGGTTTTATCATTTTCCTCTTTGTTTTCATAAACTTAGGAAAAGAGGGAGGTACATGAAGACAAGGGTGTATTAGGATTGATGTAGCTTCAGGTTTTCCTCTTGAGTGTAAAATCATAAACTATTCACTAATGTGAATTCTTAGGAGCAGCCTGTCAGATCCATTGTGATAATTAATATAATGGCATACTGTAAATGCCACTGTTGTTAAGGCTGTTATCTTGGTGATTGCTGTTGTTTCTGACAATGTTATTAATAACATTACTATGTTAATAATGATACTAACAAACAGTGTTAAACACAAACAACATGATGTCCTTTGTACTACACATACACACTGGAATAAGTGCATTTCCTGGCAAGAAGCTGATCGTCTAAATTGTAAGCGACACCCAAAGTACTTGTCTTCCAAGCATCTATATATTGGATGTGAGTGGGTGAGACTTTGCAAAAGAAGAGCCGGGAAAACAGTTTTACATGATAGCTCTTTAGAGTACAAATTGGAAGTTGGAGAATTGTGAGAAGATTTGAAGAAGAGGAATCTTTGGAGAGATGAGACAATGTGAATTGAGAGGTTAGTGAGAACCTAAGATTTAGAATGTTCAGATACCAAAGAAGTATATATTATAGTACTGGCAATATAATCACTGGACAACTTTATTTTCCTAATCTTTTTCTGATTATAAATGCAATATACTCAAATGTAAAAAAGAAATGTGTTCAATACAGAATCGTATAAAGACGAAAGCAAGAAGCATGTATAATACTATCAATGGCTAGATAATTTAAATTTTGAGTCATTTATTTTGTAATGGGGAGAATCCTAATTAGATCGACCATTTAAGTGCTTTTCTAATATTGTATCACAACCCGTGAGTGGAAGGTACAATCAGTTTTTTGGTTTATGATCAGCATCCTTTTTAAATAATAGAATGGGAGTTTATGCAGTATAATAGAAGTTTTTAATGAAACTTTTATTCATATATATGATGCATGCAGGTACAGGGTCATGATGTAAAATGAATTTCTAAGTGTGGGCCACAGACAAACTGAAACTAACTGCTAAAAGCCTTCAATTGTCATGATTTTAGTTGATTTATTTGAAAAGGGGGAAGGAAATGGTATGGAGCTCTAAAAAATAATGAGACATATTGCACAATGAACTTAATCTTGGTAATGAATACTTTAAAATACTACTTTATTATGATACTGATGGAGACTTCACCTGGTCACATTCATATACGCTAGATGCCACTGAGCAAAAACAGACACTGTCATTAACCTTATGGAACTCACAAACCAGATATTAATCAAATAACCAAGCAAACACTTGTACAGTTTCAGCTGTGATAAATGCCATGGTGCTCAGAGGGTCCATAACAAGGGAATGTAATCTAATTTAATCTCAAGGCAAATTCAGGGAAGGCTGCCCTGAAAAGCTAGCATCACTGCATTTCGAAGGGTAAGTATAAGGTGAAGAGGAGGGAAACATCCCAGACAGATAGGACAGCATCTTCAAATGTCTGGTCACCAGAAGGGTCCCCGGGAGTACAACGACCAAATAGTCACCCACTCTAGACATGCTCACAAAGAGACTCTCCCAGGTGCTCTCTGACCTAGATTTAGCATAGATGTAGGTCCAGTGGGAAGAGACAGCATCTTTCCTTGATGACATCAAAGAAAAAGAGCCCAACTGCTTCAAAAAGTTTGGGAGATTCTCTGCTTGAAATGTAAACATGGGTGGGTTAGATGATCTTTTATGTAGCCTTCCAATTCTTGCATTTTATTTTGTTTTTGTGTGTTAAATTGTGTTGATAGTTCACCTGTGTATCAGACAGCTGCTAAAAAGGAATAAAATATACGTGGAGATCTTGAGGATCAATGCTTGTCTTTACGGACAAGTATTCACTTGTACCCCTGGTAGTAATTCTTCATAGAACACCAGTATACCCCTCATAATAATAATAGCCCATCACTGTCTCTGCTTAGGAGAAAAAAAATCTCCTAACCTTTTAAATATGTCTTCCATATACTGAAAGACACACAAATACAGTCTGATCAGCTATAATCTTGAATTCTAAAAACTGTAGGGTAGAGGCACATTTTGGACTCTCAGTTTCTTCTATTCTAAAATCACTTGGCAGCTTTCTAGGTATTTAGCATTAGGAGGCTTTAATTTAAAGAATGCCAAGTTTTCCAAAACAGAAGCAAATTTAATTTAAGCAGATAGTTCTGGAAAGCCCAGTCTCTTGAGGTAGAAATGTGTAATAGAGTAGGAAAAAAAAAAAAAAAGAAAAAAAATTAGGATAGGTGAAGAGAGGGAGTGGGCTGGGGAAAGAAGTTTATTCATTTAATCATTTGCAAAATGAAATATAAAGTACACATTTTGTCATTAGAAACTATCTAACGACACTTTCTCAGAGCCATTTTAGTAGATAATTCTCCCTCCAATGTTGGCTACCAAAAATAATTTGTCTTTAAAGCATTGTTTCACATTTGGTCTGCAAATTCATTTATACATACATTCAACTAACACTAATTAGACACATATATAATTATGATTTCAAATATTTACTGACTTATCCTGATATAAAAAGATCCCTTCAATCTATTTCCTACATGACGATAGGAATGATTTTTTAAATCTCATTATGACATTCCCTGTTTCAATGGTATTCCTCTGCACTTTAGATAAAAATCTAAATCCACCTCATGGCTTTTTATAAAGTTCTACAAAAGTCTGGTTCTTGCCTCTTTTCCAGCTTCATCTCACCAGCCCTCAATTACCATGCTCTGGTCACACTGGCCAGCTCTCAGCTCTCACTTACCGCTGAAATCGAGGCCATTTCCTCACATAGAACAGAATTTTCTCCACTCTTCACTTGTATGATATTCCTCTATTCTTTCGTTCTCCACTTAGATGATGTGATGGAAACACCCATGGAAATTATGTCCCCACCCTGCACTCTTTCTTCATAATATTTACCACAATTTATAATCATGTATATTTTTGAATGAATCTTTCAAACATATATATTGTTTTCCTCCACTAGACTGTAGGCCCCGGAAGGGCAGAGATCTGTCTGGGTTCTTCAGTACTGTATTCCTAGAGTTTGGCTCAATAAATATCTACAGAATGCCTTTGTTTCAATCCTAGATTCACCACAAATTATTTAGCCTGGCACGAGTCACATAACCTTTCTGAAATCAATTTTATCATCTAAAAATGCCTATAAGACTGCCTTCCTTTTGTATTATATTTAGGTTTTTCTTTTAAAAAAACACCATTGCCTAGAAGAGAATAGGGCTTAGTAAATGAATAAACTTCTTCCCCCCTCCCTGGTTTCACTTCCATGCATACCTAAGAATGATTCAACACTCTGTCCAAAATAAAGCAATGATTCACAAGTCTGGCATTTACCAGCCACTAGTTAACGTTTCCCTTCTTACTCCCCAATTAAGAGAAAGCTCATTTTGAGGTTTAATGGAGAGTGTCGCAGGTTCATCAGAGTTCAATTCAGCAGTCTGGAGCAAATCTGTAATAATCCATGACCACACACCAGTTTGTATTTTTCCACTAATAAAACTCAAGAATGGCTATGTTCAAATGGAATTTTGCAGGTCATTAAACCATTCTAAGGACTGACTCTTTTGGCTGTTTAATTGGGAAACAGCGGTGGTAGGAGCAGATTAAGAATCTGGATTTACCTAAAAGATAAGGTGGTAGACTGTTTAAATTTTATTATTTTATACTTCCAAAGAATTTCTGAATGACTTAAACAGAAAAGTTCTAAAAGCTACTGTCACTTTTTAAAATCAAACAGGACTTAGGTAAGATTTGCAATGATTCCATAAAATGCTAAGCTCCGGTGGGCCAGAAAGGTTCTTTCTTATTTGAACCTGAAGAAAATAGCTTTAGAAAACTGTCCTTTCTCGTTCTGAACTGACCACAGTCCTCTATTTTGCTGCCTCGGAAAGAGACTTATTCCTCTTGTTAGTGATTGGTGGAAACACAGGCATGTGCCACAGTTTTGGCCAATGAAATGTAAGCAGATGTCTGGGGTGGGGAGGGGCGCAGGGCAGGGGTAGAGCCTAGGATAGCATTTTCTCTCTTTAAATGGTACATTAGAAAGGGACATTCCCTTTTTCTGCCTCTGGATGTTATGAACTGCAAGATATCTGGTATATGGCAGCTGTTTGGAAATGGCAGCTCAGGGTATGTGGAATAAGAAATATTATTATCTGCATTTTACAGAAAAAAAAAGAAGTGTACAAATGCAGAAGGACTGGACAGAGTCCAATCTACTCAGGACACAGAAGCCTCAGTTGTCAATTATCTGATAATTCTCCACTCCCCCACTCCCCTTTTTCCCTCCCATCTTCCAACCAGTCCTGGACGTTTTAATCTTGGCAAATGCCTACGCCAATGCCCAATCACTACCCAAACACCATATTCTTAAATTTAAATTCTAAAGTACCAACTGGAAGAAAGATGGCCATTTACTAATCTCATACTTCAAAGGGGAATACTTGGATAGATGGATGGATAGATGATAGATCTCATATATGCACTTATTTAACATATATTCAATATATGTATAATTAACATATATCTCACATACACATTTAACATATATACTTTTAACAAATATATTTAACAGGTATTTTTACATATGTATATTTTACACATATATTTTACGAGTGCGGTATGTGTATGTGTATACAGAGATAGAAGAAACAGAGACAGACACAGAGAGAAAATAGTTGATGGCTTATGGAAATCCAAAACAATCCTGGGAACAATCCTCAATCCCTGGAAATTCATAGATTCAGAGGTTATGTGAATGACTAGCCTTGTTCTTTTGCCAGCACACTGATGAAGAAAGTTCAGGAAAGCAGTGTCCGTGAGCAGTTTCCTTATCTCTGAAGAGGTCTGAATGACTAACGGCCCTTCCTCTCCTTTATTTCTCTGTCTTCTATGAAATTGTAATGACTGGCCCTAAAGACGATAACTGAATGTCTGCAGTGATTTAATCCTGTCACACACAGTAAAGACACAGCTAGAAACTCTGTCGGTATCAGGAAATATCAGATTTCTGTAAGAAAAGAAAACAACTGATCATCTCTAGAAACGTTCAGTTGCAGTTTAAAGTAGATGCATATGAAGTTAAAAACAAACAAGTCATGTACCACAGTGTTCACTGCAGCACTATTTACAATCGCCAGAACATGGAAGCAACCTCATTGTCCATCGACAGATGAATGGATAAAGAAGATGTGGCACATATATACAATGGAATATTACTCAGCCATAAAAAGAAACAAAATTGAGTTATTTGTAGTGAGATGGATGGACCTAGAGTCTGTCATCCAGAGTGAAGTAAGTCAGAAAGAGAAAAACAAATACTGTATGCTAACACATATATATGGAACCGAAAAAAAAATGGTTCTGATGAACCTAGGGACCCGACAGGAATAAAGACACAGATGTAGAGAATGGACTTGAGGACATGGGGAGGGGGAAGGG
>RJWK010056993.1:0-14270 GCA_004363435.1 Platanista minor
ATAAGGAACCAAAAGGTTCCTCGCCAGGAAGGCTTCACTCAAGTGAAGTCATTAGAGGTCAAGGGGAGATGACATTTGGAATCAGAAGAGCAGAATGATTCTGAGTTCAGGCCTGCGTCTGCCCTTGGAATCCTTGCCCGAGCTCTGGGGAGTGTAGCCGGTTATAAAAGAAGTCAGAATTATGGTGATGATCATGATCATGAAACACAACTTCACTAATATCTGCACTGGGCGTATAGAAGTTTAGGCATCTGGTAACAAGTTTCACATGGGATGGGGGGCTGCTGCAACCTTGGGCCAGTGGCAGCTGCAGGAATAACCTTCAGCCTGAGCAGACAGAAGTCAACTCCTAGAACAGCTCTATGAGGAAAATACCTACCCACCACAGGGGGATCAAGAAGTCCAGCCTATAGAAACCTTGTTAGGCTTCCAAGACATCTTCTGTGGACTCCCAGAACCATTTAAGAGGTATGAGAATGGGATTGGAATTCCCAAGGAATGAGAGGGTGCAGAAGCAGAATAGTCATGGTGGGTGACAGAAATCTTGATGGTCCACACTGGTGTGACTTGACAGGTCAGGTATCTGACTTCAGAAGGAGAGTGGGCATTGTAGAATCTTATACCTTCCTCTATTCAAAACTCTATCTTGACAAAAAGGTAATTTTTCTAAGAAAGCTGTTGGAAACTCTAGGCAAAGGATTTAAAGGCAAAACAAGGTGTGTTTTCCCTTCACCCTAACACTTTGCCCAACATCCATTGTGACACTTCTTGGCAAAACATTGAGAAGAGTCTGCTCATGGTACATATTTCACCAAATATTCAAACATTTTGTTTACCATAAACTTATAATGTTTCCCAGACAAGGAGTGGGGAGGAGGGTTAGGTACTCAATCAAAAAAGATGGAATTTGTTAATTCATTGCAGTTTCGATGATCTCAGTTCCTAAAATTATGGGGTAGCTTTTAAAACTAAAACTCTTCACTAGCTGGTAGTTTCTACATATTACGAAGATGATGCTGGTTGTTAGAGATCAATTGTAAGTTTAGCCTCTGGATCACATTGTCTAATTAGACACCATTAACCTCAGCATAAAATTTTGCACTGTGGCTAGGAAACAAGGAATAAAAACAAAAATATTTAGCTTCAGTAGAGAGGCCTTCCCTTCTCCTACCTTTTGGGATTCCCACAACTCAAATTATCTGTGATGGGGTCAACATAGCCCTGTTTCCTCTGGGTTCCTTCCCCACTTTGGTGGGGGGAGCATGTCTTGCCTGCTATGTGTTGAGTGTGTTACCTCAAGTCTGTCTCCCTATAAGCTGAAGGGAAGGGAGCCAGCCACTGAAAAAATGAATTATTCTGCCATTGCCACCTGTTAATCCTCAACTAGCTCTTAATCCTCCTGGCTTTCCATTTCCTATTGAAACCTCATAGTCATATATGACTCTGGTGCCTGTGTCTTCTGTCTTCTGTGCTCCCCAAATGCTTGATTCACCTGCAATCAGTGACGATGCCAAAGGACAGCTTGGGGGGCCTTCAGCCTCATCTCCATCAGTCTCTCCAAACCCACTTCAAATTTGAAAAAGGCACTATTATTAGACAAAGACAGTGGATATTTTATCACTGAGATATAAACAGCATCTTTATTAAATATTACTCTTCTTATTGATCTACATACACTGTAAAATAAAACAAAAGAGGGTTTCATGTAAATGAACCTTCAAAACAAGACCCTTGACCCATTTCTAACCAGATTCCCAACTTTGGGGCAAATCATCCTTTTTGCCCAGTAAATGAACTTCTCCTCTGACGTAACACTTTCCTCATCTATGTGGATGGACTCTTGGGTCTACATAGTGAACTTCCCAAGAGAGGTAGGAATATTATGTCATATTTTCTTGAAGCACTTTCACTGTGGCTCTTGTTGTAATTGTTGAAGAAAAGAAAGTGTCACCATTTTTGATCATTCCACTTGCATCCCTCTAGACAACCATCACAATTCATTTGATATATGTCCTTTCAGTTCACTTGTCATTTGGCCAAACATAATAATAAATAATATTTTGTATGTAGTTTTACATTTTACCCATATGAGATCATAATGTAAATATCATGCCACTGCTTCGGTTTTTCTCTCTTTTTTTTTTTTAAATACAGAACTTTAAAAAAATTTTTTTCTTCTCTTTTGGCTGTGTTGGGTCTTTGTTGTTGCACGTGGGCTTTCTCTAGTTGGGGCGAGCGAGTGGGGGCTACTCTTCATTGCAGTGCGCAGGCTTCTCATTGTGTTAGCTTCTCTTGTTGTGGAGCATGGGCTCTAGGTGCGCGAGCTTCAGTACTTGCACCATGTGGGCTCAGTAGTTATGGCTCGTGGGCTCTAGAGCATAGGCTCAGTAGTTGTGGCACACGGGCTTAGTTGCTCCGTGGCATGTGGGATCTACCAGACCAGGGATCGAACCCACATCCCTGCATTGGTGGGCGGATTCTTAACAACTGTGCCACGAGGGAAGTCCTTCTCTCATTATTATAGTTTGAGGTTCATACAAATAGATGATGCCTTCCATTCCATTTAACTGATGTAGCAAAATCCCCATTTGCTACATTTCATTTATCCAATTACATATTGTTGGTCCATTTAAATTGACTACAACTTTCTCCTACTAAAAGTGAAACAGAGAGACCTGTGCTTCCAGCAAAGATAAAGTGCCTTGAGCTGGATTTACCTTCCTGTCCGAAACAACTAAAAATACTAGAAAAATTTTATGAAACAATAATTTGTAAGACAGTAAAGATCAGTCAGTAAGAGGAATCATACCTGAGAGACAGGAAACAAATGAGTTGAGCCTAAAGGTTGCCCCAGTTTACTGCCTTAAGAACATTTTCAAGCCACAGCATGGCAACTCAGACAGAGACCTCTTTGATTTGGGGAGATGAAGCTGAGAGTCTGGGGAGACAAAGATGGCTAGAGTTCACAAGGCAAAGTACAGGAACAAGCTGCACAGAAACAGAACTCTGGAAAGCTAGAGGGTCCCACTTGAGTCTATAGCAGAAAGGTGATCAGTACATACATGTGAAGAAACTATCAAAGACCACGGAAAGAACCACCCAAAAGGAATAGGAGGAATGCTCCTATGCGCCAATGCTCCAATGCTCATATAGAGCTTGGAATATTACCTGTTCCCCAAACCACACTGGAAAATCTCATAATTCATAGAGCACTGGGTTGAGTATTTAGAATAGTCTTGCTTTAGCAGTGGGGAATAACTATCTTTAAATTAAATTCTGCTCCAGTCTCTAACAAATCTTAAGACCAGAAAGCATTAATCTGTGTCCAAGTAGCTTAACTTATCCCAGATAAAGACATCAAAAATATTTACAGGGAGGGCTTCCCTGGTGGCGCAGTGGTTGGGAGTCCGCCTGTTGATACAGGGGACACGGGTTCGTGCCCCGGTCCGGGAAGATCCCACATGCTGCGGAGCGGCTGGACCCGTGAGCCATGGCCGCTGAGCCTGCGCGTCCGGAGCCTGTGCTCCGCAACGGGAGAGGCCACAGAATTGAGAGGCCCACGTACCGAAAAAAAAAAAAAAAAATTTACAGGGATACAAAGATATCTAGCACCCAACAAAGTAGAATTCATAATGCCTGGCTTTCAATAAAAAATTATCAGGCATCCATATTATGTGTCATCTGGAAAGTACAAATTAAAACAATAATGAGATACTACTATACATCTATTGGAATGGCCAAAATCCAGAACACTGACAGCACCAAACGCTGGTGAGGAAGTGGAGCAACAGGAACTCTTATTCATTTCTGGTGGGAATGCAAAATGGTACAGCCACTTTGGAAGACAGTTTGGCAGTATCTTTCTTATAAAACTAAACATACTCTTACCATATGATCCAGCAATTATGCTTCTTGATATTTATCCAAAGAAGTTGAAAACTTATGTCCACACAAAAACCTGAACGTGGATGTTTATAGCAGCTTTATTCATAATTGCCAAAACTTGGAAGCTGCCAAGAGGTCCTTCAGTAGGTGAATGAATAGATGTACTATAGTACATCCACAAAATGGAGTGTTAGCACTAAAAAAATGAGCTCTCAAGCCATGAAGAAACATGGAGGAAACCTAACTGTATATTACCAAATGAAGGAAGCCATTCCAAAAAAGCTACATACTATACGATTCCAAAAATATAACATTCTGGAAAAGGTAAAACTATGGAGACAGTAAAACGATCACTGGTTGCTAGAGGTTGGGCCAGGAGGAGGAATAAATAGGCAGAGCTCAGAGGATTTTTAAGGCAATGAAACTAGTACTCTGTGTGATACCATATGATGGATACATGTCATCATACATTTGTATAAACCCACAGAAGGTATAACATCAAGGGTGAACCTAATAAGGGGAAACTAGGAACTATGGGTCATTATGATATGTTGATGTAGGTTCATCAGCTATAACAAATGTTGATAATAACTTGTTGTTGATCATGTGGAGGCTCTGCATGTGTGAGGGCATGGAGTATGTGGGAAAATTCTGTGCCTTCTGGTTAATTTTAATATAAACCTAAAACTGCTCTAAAAAATAAAATATTTTTTAAAAGTTATCAGGCATAAAAAGAAGTAGGAAAATCTGACCTGTAATGTGGAGGTAAATCAATCGATTGAAACCGAGCCAAGGACTCACATAGATGTTAGAATTATCAGACAAAGATGTTAAAACAGTACTTATAATTGTATTCCATATGTTCAAAAAGCTAGTATAAGGGGGAAAAATACTATAGGAAATATTGAATATACTGAGTAAAGACCCAAATCAAACCTGTATAGATGAACAGCTCAAGGTATTAAATGAAAAATACACTGGATGGATTTAATAGCAAACTAGAAACAGAAATATAAAAGATCAGTGTACATGAAGACTAGCAATAAAAACTATCCAAAATAGAGAAAAGAAGACTAAAAAGTGAACAGGGCATCAGTAAACTGTGAGACAATCCAAGCAGCCTAATGTACATATAATTGTAGTCCCCAAAGCAGGAGGGTGGGCAGGAAATACATTTGAAGAAATAATGGCCAAAATTTCTTCCAAATTTTATGAAAACTATAAATCACAAATCAAGGAAACTCAATGAGCCTCAAGCACAAGAAACATGAAGGCAACTGAACCAAAGACATGTCATAATCAAGTTGTTCAAAACTAGTGGTAAAAAGAGAATCTTAAAAGCAGTCCAAGAAAAAAGATACCTATACAAAGGAACAAAAATAAGTATGACTTCGGGAGCAATATCTTTAAAATATTAGGGGGAAAATACCTTCCCAATATGAATGCAAAATAAAACATTTTAGTCATCCAAAAGCTGAAAGAATTCTTCAACAGCATATATGCATGACAAGAAATGTTCAAATGTTCAAGGACTTCTTTCAGGAAGAAAGAAAATGTTAGCAGATGAAAATCATATCTACACAAAGTAATGAAGAGAAACAGAAGTAGTAAATCCATGGATAAACGTAGAGAATATCTTCCTTTATTATGCAAATCTCTTTAAAAGACATTTGACAAAACAACAATAATAATTATGTAGTGTGGCATTTATAACATTTACAGAGATAAGATATAGAACAAAGATGCACAAAATCCAGGAGGGGAGAAGTAGAAGTATAATATTAGAAGGTTCTTATACTGTATGTAATGTGCTATACCATCATTTGAAGGTATACTAAGGTAAGTTAAAAGTATGTACTATAAACCCTAAAGCAACCACTGTAATAACAAAATAAATAGTTACAGCTAAAAAGCCACTAAAAGAGATAAAATGGAATAATAAAAAATATTCAATTAAATCAAAAGGAGGCTTTAAAAAAAAAACACAGAAAATAACAGATGGGACAAATAGAAACAAATAGCAAGATGGTAGATTTAAACCTAACTATATCAATAATCACATTAAATAAAGTCTAAATGCTCCAGTTAAAAGGCTGAGATAAACAGACTGAAAAAAAAAAAAGGGAGACCTAACAATATGCAGCCTGCTAGAAATTCACTTTATAGTGAAAAAAATAGGTTAAAAATAAAATGAAGGAAAAGATATATTATGTGAATACTAATCAAAAGAGAGATGGAATGGCCATATGAATATCAGACAAAGTAAACTTCACTGCAAAGAATAGTAAAAGGAATATAAGAAAAGTTCATTTTATAATTATAAATGAGTCAACTCATATAGAGGACATAATTTTAACATGTATGCACCTAATAACAGAACTTTGAAATTCCTGAATCAAAAACTGATAAAATTGTAGACAAATCTACAATTATAATGGGAAATTTTAATACCCCTCTCAATAATTTATAGAATAAGTAGATTAAAAAAATCTGTAAGGATATGGAAAACTTAAACAATAATCTCAAGCTTCTTTCAGCTATAAGTGGCAGAAATCACTGATTCAAAGTGACAAGTGACAAACAAAAAAATTTTTTTCTTAAAAGGTAGTCCAAGGTAGAGGGATTCATTGTTTCAAGAATTTAAGTTCTACCATTTTGATATTCGTACGTCAGCTTTCTCCTTAGACCAGCACCTGTCATGGTCACAAGATAGTTACAGCAATTAGGTATCACATCAGACATATCAACATTAAAGAAAGAAGAGACCTCTTCCTATATCTCTCTTCTCTGTCTCTCTCTTATGAGAGAAAACCATTCCCAGAAGCCCTCTTTCAAGTCTTATTGGTCAGCATTCTGTCACATGCTCGTGTCTAAACCAATAATTAATATGAGAAATAAGACAACCATAATTGGCTTAGAACAATCAGGACTGGGTCTGAGAATGGGGCAAGTCTCCTTTGAAGCATGACTGAGTGAAAAGAGTAGAAATATAAATAAAATCAGGGTTTTCCTTGGGATGTAGGAAGGGGATGAGACGGGAAATGAATACAAGTCAGACAATCAGGGCTTCCCTGGTGGCACAGTGGTTGAGAGTCCGCCTGCCGATGCAGGGGACACGGGTTCGTGCCCCAGTCCGGGAAGATCCCACATGCTGCGGAGCGGCTGGGCCCGTGAGCCATGGCCGCTGAGCCTGCGAGTCCGGAGCCTGTGCTCCGCAACGGGAGAGGCCACAGCAGTGAGAGGCCCGCGTACCGCAAAAAAAAAAAAAAAAAAAAAAAAAGTCAGACAATCAATAGTAGGTAATACACCTGATTTCTCCTGAATAAAGAGGTTTCCCAACCTAGGTTCAGACTAAAAAGGAATCTGGTAGTATTTAGAATAGACCAGAAACAGCCATAGGAGAGAAAAGTGCATGCTCCAGCAGAAACAGAGATCAATACGGAGCTACCCATGGACATTTGGCTCGTCTCCTCCAGGACCATTTCTTCCACATGCCTCCATGCTGCTGCCTCCACCTCTTTGGCAAAATCTAACTTAATAAAACCAGAAGCAACTAGCTTTAAAACTGCTGTCATGGGCGCTTTGGCTCTTTTCAAATAGTAGGATTAACAGCAACCTCAGGAAACTGCCCCACCAAGGAGCCATTAGCCAGAAGCACTGACAGCTGGATAGCTGGAGTGAGTCCACTAGGACAGATCTCTCCAGTTGTGAGGGGATGGGATACCATTGTACACAGATGGGTTTGTTGACATCTTTAAGCAGTGTTGACCTCAGGAGCAGGGAATGTTCTGCTCTCACCCCAAAGGGGCATTTTACACACGCAGCCAACCTAGAGGCCAACAGGGAAAGGGCACCAGTAGGAAATAAAAGAAGCAGAAATTGAATTTCAAAGGTCACTCTTTACTGATTAAGATTGCTTTAGACCACTTCTATTGAAAATGTAGTATCATCAACATCATCATCATCAACTGGGAGCTTGGTAGAAATGCAGTTTCTAAGCTACACCCCAGATCTATTGAATCAAAATCTCAGGATTAGAGACCCATAAATCTGTGTCTTAATAAGATCTCCAGGGATTTCTTCAAGTTTAAGAGACATTGCTTTAGATTTGTGTTGTACTTGTGGGTTTTCCTAGAATTTCAGTAGATCTTAAGAGGGCAGGAGGGAAGAGAGGCAATGGGTAAGGCCCCAGACATCCTCCAATGGAAGAAGACAATTAGCTAGATACAAAAATGGTGAGGTGGGGAGGGCCTGGACAGATCAGTAACTTACCCTGAACAGGTGTTTCTTTTAGAGATATCATCAATCTGTAATAAAATCTAGTGTGTATAGGCAGCATAATCAGGACATTACAGGGGAGGGCTCTTATGAAGGAAAGGCCATATATCCAGGGCCACTGCCTATGTCTATTTGGCTGCCCACTGTACAACTCCAGGGGGAATCTATGATATTATTAATGTCCTGGAATTGTGCAGCATGGCAGCCCTGCTGATACACCCCTGAGATCAAAGCATTTTAACTTTAGAAAGGACCACAAATCTCAATCCCTTCAATTTATAGACCAAAGAAAGTGAAATAACTTGACCAAGATCACATGGTTAACTTAGCAAGCAGAACCAAGACCTTGAAATCCAAACTTCTGTCTCAGGAAGTGAATCCTTAGAGAATAATTCAAAAGAGATAAAGAACTAAATGTTAAAAAATAGTGGTTTTATTTCAACAACAATAACAGAAAAACCCCAACAGAAGTATCCAAGAAGACGGTAAAGGTTATGTAAATTACATTAAATTTAATTACATTACATGGTCAGGTTAAATACATAAATATATATGTATATACACACATATATACCTAAGTTGTATATGTATAAATATGTACATTACCAGTCATGTAAGTGAAGAAGCTGTCTTGGACATTCCAGCCCCAATAGATGTTCCATGTTTCCAGCTGGAGACAGGTCTGTCACCAAATAGCTGTGATTCTTAATTCCTCTTCTCTCCATAGCTGGTGGCGTTCGTATAGTTATATGTACATTTATGTGTGTATATATATGTCTATATATAGTTATTATGAAATTCGTCTTTTCTTGGGCCTCCTCTCATATCTTATCAGTGAGTGGAGAGTGGAAATTAATGATGCAAAGAAACATAGGCAGCTGAGGTGTCTATGGGGTTTAACACAACAGATTTTTAAGATTTATAGGCTTCAGATAAATATTTCCAAAAATAAGGGCCAGCCTTTATGGGCTGTCTGCCTAGTTCAGCAGAACCTAACTTGTAGCCCACCACTTTAGAATGAAGTTTTATTCAACCAGTTTTGTCTGAGTGGGTGGAGTGCACACTGCTGTTTACCGGGTTTTGATGCCTCAGTAGGATTCACCTCGATTAAGTATATGATAATACCTGAAGGGTTCTTTAACAAAGAACTTTATTAAGACTTTATTAAGACTATGGGAACCCAGGGTCAGTCTGGCAAACACCTCTTATTTCATGCTCTGCAGATCTTCTTCCAAGCATCCCATCCTGTTTGAGCAGCAGTGTCTGACTCTGCAGGGACCCTCGTTTCTTATTAGAGAAAGTTCTAGTCTTTGCTTAAGCCATTTTCAAAGAAGAGTCTTTACGAAGCAGTTGATTTACCTGGAGGATTTGGTTTATCTATAAAATGCTGGGTGCCTAGTTTAGTTGTTAATCCCAGGAATGGCTTTTCTTCTCTACTCCAGGTACTGTTTATGCATCTGTATTCCCCTTGGTCTTCATAAGTGTTCCCAGAGGAAGGAAATATCTAAACTTCCTTTGACAAGAAGTATAACTTCCTTATTGTCTCAACCTGGAGATGGCTTTCCATTATGTATTCTGCATAATGCCGAAAACATCTCCTTGGCAGCAGGAACTCATTGGCATACTAGTACAGTCACTTCATGCCCACGATCACGTGCATCACATGCATATCACGTACAACTATTTACATGAAAGACTAGAAGAACCAGCACAAAACAGTACTATTGTAGAAGAATTATAGGTGAATTTCTCTTTTACCCAAGTTTGCCTACAAATATTTCTGCTTTTGAAATTTAAATAACTTTAAAAAATAAATCTGTGCTATTTCCAGAAAATTATACTACCTCTAATATTCCTTCTTTGGATTCATTGAACACGTTCCTCAAAAGAGGAATTTGTGCTTTTCTCACCCACTGAACCCCAAGAACCCAATTTTTGGAGAACATATCCTAATTTCTTTGACCCTCTGGTTTTAGTGAAAAATTATCTAAGGCAAGCAGCAGTGTGAATATGACTGTAAGTGCCCTGTGGAGCTTCTGGTTTGGCCCAGGTTGCCATTTTCCTTGAAAATAACATGAAGAACTTCAGCTTAAGGAATGAAGGGTTTTACTGACACTAAGATAAGTACCATGGCTTTGCTGGGGAGGTAGAAAGCTCTAGGGGAGATCCTCAGCAGATGCTAGGTTTTAGAGCCAAGAAATTCCCATGAGAATTGCTGAATTTCACATTGTCATCCCTGGCAATAGGTCAGAGCTTTATATTATTTCTCCAATAAAGGATCTTGGATTTCATGAGAAGGGTTGTTATGGCCCTTTGGTAGTGTGCTTGACTCAGCAAACCAGTTCCTATTGAAGTGTCTAGGTGATTTATGGGCAGCCAGGGGAATAATACACAAGCTCTCAGAAGTGACTACAAAATATGTGCTTCTTGCAGGTAACCCGTTCCACCTAATTTTGGCTTTGGAAGCCTTGCTGTGCTAAACTGCCACAAAAGAGAGTGTCCAACCTTGCACCATTTGCTGATCATGGTGTATGGCCATAGAAAACACTGTTGGGTTTTGTTGCCCAGTTCACAGGGATCTCCACTCTCTGTGAGATAATTCATATGCAGGGGCAGTCACAGAGGCTTTACTGGTTCCCTATGACCCTGAGTTTGAGGACATCCAAGGATGAGCATCTGACCAAGCTAAGCCAATCAGAGTCCTTCCCTGGGATTTTAAAAACTGGATGTAAAGATCAAAGGTCACTCTTTGCTGATGATTAGAGCCAGGATGTGAGGCTTAAGAATTCTCATTAACTATTTTTTTAATCCCTTTGTCACAAAAGAGAGGAAAGAAGTGGAGACTAGCGTGGAAAAACCCCTAAGGTCATTTAAGTCCCTAATTCCGATGCTTCCTGAGACCCCTTTTCTTTTTTAGTTGTGTTAAGACATTTCAGTATTCATCCAATAAATTGCCATTTGTGCCTAAAATGGTTTCAGTTGGGTTTCTAACACTGTGACTAAAGTGTCCTAATACAAGGACACTTGGTGGTGGCAAACCACACTGATTGGTCCCATATGAAGCCCCAGTCGTCTGTCCGATCCATCTTCTGAGGGGGCAGATTTGAGCAAGGGCTACTGGCAAGTGTCATCAGTAACTCTGTTCAGAAAAGTGGAGAGTCCTTCCCAACTTTCTGTTCCAAGAGTGTCCTGACATCTAGGTACTAGACCTAGAGAAAACGAACTCTTTTGAGCTCACCTGCAGAATCTTCCTCTTGCACATACCCCTTCATTCATGCTTCTACATGTGTGATCACCAGGGCTGGGGTGAGAGTGAAGCAAGCCAGGTACTAAATTTAAAGAAGCACCCAATCTCAGGGTCTTGCAAATGCCCTAGGCCTCCCACTCGCTCACCCTAGTACTGGCCCTGATGATCGCATGTGCCTCATCGGGGTTCATGGCACGAGGTGTACACATTCAGGTTGGTGAAGTGTAAAAAAGTTAGAATGAGGACCAAAAAGCAGAATTTTCATCTTGGCTCTATCGCTGGCTCCATGTGATATCAGAAAAACTCTGTAAACTGTCTGATCCTCCATTTCTAATTGGTAAATTAACGATAACCTCATTTACCCTCATTACTTCCAAAGAATATGACAAGAATAACATAAAATCATGTATAGGGAGGTTAAGAGACTGAGCCAATGTTGGAACATGCATTTTCCAGAACACTAGGCCTTATCTCTTGGGTTTGCCTGTGACTCATCACTTATTTAAGTAATTAAACAAACATATATTCAGTGCCTACTGTGATCACGACCCCAAAGAAAAATTCAGCAAATAACAATCTCTAGAGGAAATGGAAGTTGGATAAAACTAGGGTGAAATTGACACTAGTATATGCATATCCCCATGCCCAGTGATCCCTGTGACACAGCTGTCTTCCACACCAGGCTCTGAGCTCACCCAGATCTCTCAGGTTTGACTTACGTTTTATTCAAGGTCCACCTGTGTCCAAAGACTAATCAGCAAGAGGCCCAGAGTTGCTACTGGGATGACTCTCATTCAAATTGTCTTAGGAGAAAAGGAATCAGTCCCAAGAGCAATCACCCACACCTTTGATTTACCTGAAGCCTCCTAGTCCCAGACCCATGGGACAGAATTAGGTGATGAATAGGTCTAAAGGAGAGAGTTCCCAATGAATATTCTTTATTGCTGTTTTTGGTCTTTCTTGACCTTCAGTGACACAATCTTATATTTTGAAGACCAGGATAATTGGAAATAAAACAAAATCTCCTATGTTCAGAGTTCATTACACCACAGAACAGTGCCTGGGGATGGAATTGTACTATACATTTAATACTCTGCATTAACAGGCAAGGTAGAAAGTACCCTGCAAATCTCCCCCTTTGCTGACCTGTCTGGAGCAAGAGATGGCACCAGTTTAACAAGCGCAAGGGTGTAAATCTCGCATTGATATCTCTCACTATGGAAGCCCAAAGATTTTCTAAAAGAATGAAAAAAAATGGCCACCCAGCACTAGGCATTCTAGGACTCCGTGTTCGTGTTTAAATGCTAAACATTTACATTTTACAGCAAAGTGACATTTTTAGAGGGGTTATATTGCCCATTTGCAGCCGTTACTCACTGCTGGGCATGGGCTTGGAGCTGGAGCTGGGTGATGAATCAAAGACACCCTTTGTGTCATGTCACTAAGCAACTCCCTCCTCTTCTGTCACTTGCAGAGCCTGGGCTGGGCACACAGCCTGTGTCATCCACATGGTGGATTTACAGGTCACAATTTATGCCAGCCAAAGTTTCCTGAGGAAAAGGCAGCTGGAGCTGGGTTTTGGCCATGTCTCAATTACGTGCTGGGAGTAAAACATGGAGAAAGTGGGGATTGGCAGGCATGGACAAAATCAGACCTGACCCTTTGTCAAAGGCTCCCAAATCAACTGTCTAAAATGATGTTTCAGTCTACAGAATACAAATACATAGCAGAGGGTATGACCCCCTCTGCCACCCAGAATAGACATCACTAACTGATCACAGTGCTCTTTCCTGCTGAGCCAGACATGGCCTCAGATATGTACTTGATTCACATTCCAGGCAGCCACTACCAATTTGGTCTGCTGGTAAAGAGATGAACCTATTTGTCATCCCTGCCTTGGTTTACATGCCAAAGTCTGTTTCCCATCTCTGTCTTTTTATAGTAAGATGAGAGACTTCAGGAATTCTCCATATACAGCTCTCTCTGAAAATAACAATAACAACAGTTGTAATAGTTAACATGTGTGCTTCCTGTAGACAAAGCACTTTACATGTGTGAAAGCATTTAATTCTACAACAACCCAACGGTATCTATATTATACAAAACAAGACCTGTCATTTATTGGACACCTACTGTGTGTTAGGTACCACATATGATGCTCTAATTCCCACATATTCCCATTTCACCATGAACTGAAAACTCGAAGAGAGTAAGAAATTCACCATAGCCACACAGCCAGCTAGAGGGAAAGCCTGAATCTGAACCCAAGGATGTCTAATTCCAAAGCCTGTGTTTTCAAATAAGCACAAGACCTTGACATTTTAGCACATCAGCTCACCATTTTTTACCATTTCATCTAGTTTTCTTCTTAACTGCCAAAGTGGGAGATCTACTTTTTCTACCAGAAACTAGCCATAGACTTTCCCCAACGTGCTCCAGCTTCCCTGGCAACATCCTTCTACCTTCCTGTCCTCAGCATCCATTTCAAATAGGTGAATCAGTAAAATTTTAACCAGGGAGAGAGCAGTGAGGCTACAGACTAGATAGAGTTTAACTAAATTCACTTATTGCTTTATTCAAAATATGGTGCTATCCAGCAATCCCACTACTGGGCATATACCCTGAGAAAACCATAATTCTAAAAGAGTCATGTACCAAAATGTTCATTGCAGCTCTATTTACAATAGCCAGGAGATAGAAACAACCTAAGTGTCCATCATCGGATGATTGGATAAGGAAGATGTGGCACATATATACAATGGAATATTACTCAGCCATAAAAAGAAATGAAATGGAGTTACTTGTAGTGAGGCGGATGGACCTAGAGTCTGTCATACAGAGTGAAGTAAGTCAGAAAGAG
>RJWK010056994.1:0-14270 GCA_004363435.1 Platanista minor
CCACTACTGGGCATATACCCTGAGAAAACCATAATTCAAAAAGAGTCATGTACCAAAATGTTCATTGCAGCTCTATTTACAATAGCCAGGAGATGGAAGCAACCTAAGTGTCCATCATCAGATGAATGGATAAAGAAGATGTGGCACATATATACAATGGAATATTACTCAGCCATAAAAAGAAACGAAATGGAGTTATTTGTAGTGAGTTGGATGGACCTAGAGTCTGTCATACAGAGTGAAGTAAGTCAGAAAGAGAAAGACAAATACCGTATGCTAACACATATATATGGAATCTAAGAAAAAAAAGAAATGTGAAGAACCCAGGGGCAAGACGGGAATAAAGACACAGACCTGGGCTTCCCTGGTGGCGCAGTGGTTGAGAGTCCGCCTGCCGGTGCAGGGGACGCGGGTTCGTGCCCCGGTCCGGGAAGATCCCACATGCCGCGGAGCCGCTGGGCCCGTGAGCCATGGCCGCTGAGCCTGCGCGTCCGGAGCCTGTGCTCCGCAGCGGGAGAGGCCACAACAGTGAGAGGCCCGCGTACCGCAAAAAAAAAAAAAAAAGGCGGGGAGGGGCGAAAACATCAAACAAAAGGAGCAGTAAGGAGTTTTGCCAGTTAATAGCAACCTGTACAAGGGATTGAACACATGGAACCTGGGTTCAGCAGACCTGCATCATAGCCCCTGCTTGGCCATCAACCAGTCGTGAAGACTTTGGTCAATGGCCTTAACTCTTTAGGGGCTGTGTTTCCTCGTCCGATTTTTTTTTATTCTAAAAGTATATGGGGCTTCCCTGGTGGCGCAGTGGTTGAGAGTCCGCCTGCCGATGCAGGGGACACGGGTTCGTGCCCCGGTCTGGGAAGATCCCACATGCCGCGGAGCGGCTGGGCCCGTGAGCCATGGCCGCTGAGCCTGTGCGTCCGGAGCCTGTGCTCTGCAATGGGAGAGGCCACAACAGTGAGAGGCCCATGTATCTCAAAAAAAAGTAAAAAAATAATAATAAAAAAAAAAGTATATGTAGGCATCCTATTTTTTAAATTCCTTAAAGAAAAAAATTCATAATACTCCCACTCCATACAAGTATACACACGCCCCCTCTTATCCCACTCCCCAAAGGTCGAAAGCCTAGTGGGTACCCTCCCATAACTTTCATCATGCTTGTGTACAAACATTTATTCCTAATAGAGAGTCTGAATTTTTTGTCCTTATAAAAACTGAATTATACTATGTTTAATACTCCACAATTTCCTTTTTTCCCATTTACCACAGATATCCTCCAGAGCAATTCATACAGATCTAATTCATTCATTTACACTCACTTTACTTGAAATTATGAATATACCAAATTATATTTATGCCAAAATATATCCTATTGAGGGACATTCAGGAGGTGTCTCAATTATGCTTTGTTTTACCACTAAAAAGTATACAACAAACATCCTTGATTAGTTATTACATTCTCCCACTTTCATATCTGAAGACTATATTCTCCAAAATGAGATGTGAGGCAGTAATATGTATTTTGTATTTTAATAGATATTATTACACTATATTCCCAAAGATAGTAACACTTTACAATTTAACTACAAGATATGAGGAGGCCTGGTTTTCCCTCCCCACCAGCACTGTAAATTATTAGCCTTTTTTCATTTTGCCACTTGATGAGGGAAAAATGATATTTCACATTATTTAATTTGCATTTCTGAATGCTGGTAAGGTGAGTCACCTCACTCTTTAGTAAACTTTAGTTAGTAGATCAGACTTTTATTCTGGACAGACAATATGCTCATGGGAAAAATGGAGGAGTTGGACTAAAGCTCTAGCAAAATAATGTGGAATAACCATTTTAGCCAGAAACCAATCAGTGCCTGAAACTAGTCCAAGGTTTGGCCATTGTGCAAAAGACCTTGACCACATTTGAAGGAAGACTCTCAAAAAACTTGCAGAGACGTCTAAATTGCAAACAACACGACCACAGAGGCAGGGGAGATGACTGCCAAGTTCAACATAAACTTGTTTTTGACTCCTAAGCATTGCCAGACCTGGAACAGAGGCAAAGCTGATCTTGACTACCTGAAGCACTCGACTGAGAAGGATTCGGAAGCCATCAGGGCTCAGGAGAAAAGGGAGACTGAGTAGCCACGTGTGCTACATGTACCACTGGCACAGGAATCTCGAGGGGCCATATCCGAGGTGGGGAACCCTGATCCTGTCCCCCAGTGGGAAGAGAGTGGGATTGGGCCCTGGGGCTCAGAGGTGGCGGGACCCCTCTGATCTGGGTGGGAGTAAGGACAGCACTCCCATCACCAGCCCCCTCACCCCTCCTCCTCACAGAGGCTGCAGGGCTCAGTGCGGTCCTACTCCTTCCCCACCAGCACTCCCCTTCCTTGATCCTTTCTCATTTTATCCAGAAGTCACCTGAATAAATGTGTTGAGGGTAGTGGAGAGGACATTGAGATTTTCTGCACCCTAAGTCCACCAGGAACGGCCAGACACTGCAGGGAAGGGGGAAATTAAATGATATTTGAAAATCTGCAGAGAAGAGAAATTGTAGGCAAGATGACAGACGTCAAATCTATGGTTCTCTTCAGAGAATTAGCTTTCAAACCAGAAAAACAACAACCACCTCTTATTGCTAAAGCTTAGAATATCTGTATTTCAGCTGCATCCAGGAGGGTGTACATCCCTCTCTCCAGCCTCTCCTCCCCGGCTCCCCACTCCTTTCTCCCTAGAACTACGCCACCCTTATCAGGACACTGCCTGACCCCTAGTGGCCACACCGCCTTCAGCTGCACCAGCTGAGCTGCCTTTATCTGCCGGCTTGTCAAAATTCTAATTTGCTGACAGGTAAGCGGCATTTCCTTTGAAAAATTGATGTTTGTGAATCGCCACAGTAACGGGTCTCCGACATTTTTTTTTTTTTTTTTTGCGGTACGCTGGCCTCTCCCTGCTGTGGCCTCTCCCGTCGTGGAGCACAGGCTCCGGACGCGCAAGCTCAGCGGCCAAGGCTCACGGGCCCAGCCGTTCCGCGGCATGTGGGATCTTCCCGGACCGGGGCACGAACCCACGTCCCCTGCATCGGCAGGCGGACTCTCAACCACTGCACCACCAGGGAAGCCCCTGGGTCTCCGACTTTAAGAGGGTCTTCAAAACAAGTAAATTTCAGAGAAAGTACCAGAGAGGCCTAAACACCAAAGAACTCAAGCAATCCTTTGTCGTGTAACAGCGCTACTTGGCATTTCTCCTGAATCGATTTTCTCTGTGACTGTAAACTCAGGTTCCAGAGCCCTGAGGTCTGTCTTTTTAAAAAGGAGTAAAGAATTGCACTGAATGGAAGGAAGTGTCCACGTGTCCACACAGCCATCGGAACCCACCCTGCTCAAGATTTGGTGAAACAGGAAAGCCTAGAAACCAGAATATTTTCAGTCCTGTGAAGTGTTTGTGTCTTGGGGCTGAGCTACCTAAATTAGTTCTGAACAGAGGGGAAAGGCAATGGGAGTTTGTGGGGCTGTGAAATATTTTAGTTTCTAGTCTATTTCATGAAGCATTCAGCAAGGGGTGGAAAGCAACTGAAAACTGAAGCAAATGGTTTTGACTGAACCACAGTGAGGTCTAGTCCAAAGCCTACCTCCAAACCCCACCCTGCTCTGGTCAGATCTGACTTAGGATCAGCCGGGCTGAGACTCCAGAAGGAGAGTCTCAGAAACCACAGCTGAGGAAATCTAGGGTCAGCAGGGTTTCACAGTCCACACACATACAAGCACGCGCACGCACACACACACAAAACTGGCCTCCAGTCCCGGATGGCTCTCCAAAGTAGAGTGACCCCATTTTAAAAAGGGCAAAAGATCTGAACAGACATTTGGACGGCAAATAAGTATACGAAAAGATGCTCAGTACCATTTATCATTAGGGAATTGCAACACAGTAAATAAAGGAGTATTGGACTATAGCCCCAAGTATAAAATAAATATCCACGAGTCCACACTGATATAAATAAGTGGTGGAATAAATAAATTGGAAAGTACAGACAAATCTCCCATGATGGAGAATTCCAAATAATTTATGTAAATGCCCCCTGATTAAAGAGACAAAGCACAACAACCTCCCGCTTCTTAAGTGTGGGCTATAAGTAGGGAATTCCTTCCAAAGAGCACAGTGTGGAAAGGGAGAGAAAGGAAGTGTGACATTACATTGGAGAAACCTGACCAACCCACCTAGAACAGATGGTGAAGTTTGGCATCCTCAGTGATAAGTCGTGTTGATAGTACACACCCTTGAGAGGATGTGATGAGAATGGCACTTTAACCTCTGTGATCTTCCTCCCCAAAACCCATACGCCCAGTCCAATCACGAGAAGAACATCAGACAAATCCTAGCTGAAGGACAGTCTACAGAATACCTGACCAGTACTACCCAACTTTGTCAAAGTCATCGAAAACAAGGGAAGTGTGAGAGACTGTCATGACCGAGAGGAGACTAGTGAGGCATGACAGCTAATTGTAACGTGGTCCCCTGTACGGAACCCTGGAACAGAAAAAGGACATTAGATAGAAACGAAGGAAATTTGAATAAAACATGGGCTTTAATGAATAATAATGCATTAATATTGGTCCATTAATTGAGACAAATCTTTCAAACTAATATATTGATAGTAGGGGAAACTGGGTATAGGGTATATGGAAACTCTCTGTTCTATCTTTGCGATTTTTCTTTAAATTCAAAACGATTCTATAACAAAAACGTTTATTCAAAAAAAATAGTAGATGAGCAACTCATCCTGGTTTGGTCAGGACTTTCCTGGTTTTGGTACTGAAAGTATGGCATCCTTGGAAACCCCTCAGTAAGGGCAAAACAAGAGGGTTGTTCACCCTATGATACCCCAGCCCACCCCACAATATAAATTCCTGGGAGGCACTAAGAAAGCATTAGCAAACTACCCTAGCTTTCCCTTCCTGAGCTTTTGGTTATTTGTTGCCTAAATTCTTTTAGCACTGAAATGCTTGTGACTTCTCATAACTGACCTAAAACCAGCAAAGCACAAACAGTAAGGATTTTACTTCAGTGGAAATGTCCATGGTGAGAAAAGAAAACGTTCTCAGACATAATCAAGTTAACACCTCAACGTTTCCCATGATCAACATCTGTGGCTTGACAAATCATGAGTAATTCATAGAAACACAGTTATGGCAGCTCTGATGGCTTCTTACAGTATGAGACACAATTTCAGCAATGAATCACCTATACGGGCAAAACAAGTCATGTCTGTTATCTGACATCCTATGAGAAACTGAAGTACAGTATGGTCAGAGCCGGCTCGGGGACAGTTCAGCTGGAAAACCGTCCAGGACACATCTATAGTGCTAAATATCATGAAGACGCTAAAGTGCCACTGGAAATATAACAAGGTGGAAAAAATGGAATGTTCCAGAACTCCTTTTAGGGAGGTCACTGTCCATGGCTGGAAGAAATACAAATGCTACTCAGCTCCAAATCTTTCCTAGATACACAGAAACAAAGGAAAGTCGCCCCACTGATGGCGGTGTGAGAGCATGTCTCATGAATGCTAGTTGGACTTAACACACATGGACTTAGGAACTACCTTTCAAACCTAAACCACTGTAAATAAAGTAGCATCTGTCATGAGATATAAGCCACGAGGTTGGAAAGGTGTGGCGCTCCCCCACTCCCTCCCACCCTCAAAATCCACCCCTGATCCCCCATCGCCAGCCAGGCACCAAACTCCAGAGGTGAGCCAGTGAATTGCATCCTCCAGAAGGGTGGGTCCAGTTACCCTGAGGCCTTCAGTTGCTCTGAGATGCCTGTGCAGGTTTGGGACTCTGCTCTTCCTGCACACAGAACTCAACCCTTCCTCCAAAAAATCCTGGAATAAATTTCGAACACGTGTAAGTTTGAAGAGTCAACAACTTATTAGCCTGCCAAGGCCTCCGCTAGTCAGATCCAGGGCAGGGAGGGCACCGTATTGAGGGCCTAGGGCCCAGGCTTTAAGGATTCTAGGTTTAAATCCTGCCCGGGGCTCTTACAAATTATGGAACTTTGAGCAGAATCTTGACCTCTGGAGCCCTGGATTTCTCATCTGTAAAATAAGGATAATTTTATGCATTAGATTATTTTCAGTAGTGCTTGTGAAACACCTGCAGTCGTCTGGCTCACCGTGGGGTCTGCATTCCCATTCCCTCCACAGTCTGCACTACTCAGGGAGAGTGTCCCTACACTCCTCCGCTCTGTGACACGGTGCCCTCCACCTGCATGCCCCTGCTCCCTGCAGATGGCCGCTCCCTCTCTCACAGAGAAAGGAAGTAGCCAGAGAGAGGCAGCTCCCTCGGGCCCAGGTATCCGCACCGGGTCTTCACCTTCCTTCCTCCTGGACGAGACCCATCCCTTGACCACTGCAGTGGAGTCCTCAACTCTGACCTGGGAGACTGGGCTCTACTGATTATTCCCTCCCACTTTCTAATCAGCCCCTTTCTAATTGGCTCTTAGGCTTGCTCAAGTATCTCATGGTTTTTGGTTGGGTTTTGTTTTGTTTTGTTTTTAAAAAAAGGATTCTTCATTGACTCCACTCCAGGTTCTGCTTGGGAATATCAGTCTTCCCACCAAGCCAAACTCCTTCCTTATAAGGCATGTCCAGCTCACCATCTTCCACTCCTCAACCCCCAGAGTCTGCCGTCCTCCCATCACTCCCCTAGAGGGGCCTAGGTATCCCCCTCTCTTCTCTACTCACACACTGTGGGCTACCCCATCCTCTTGGAGCTTCAATTAGTTCAAATGCTGAGGACTTCAAAGCTCTGACTTTAGGCCCTCTCTGCAGACATTTATATCCAACTATGGGTATCTCCATTTAAAGAGGATTCACTGGAAGGGGAGATAAATTATGAACTTGTCTAAGGCATTGTATTAGTCTGCTCAGGGTGTCATAACAAAATACCACAGACTCAACGGCTTGAACAATGGAAATTTATTTCTCATAATTCTGGAGACTGGAAGTCCAAGATCAAGGTGTCGGCGGGTTTGGTTTCTTCTGAGGCCTCTCTCTTTGGCTGGCAGATGGTCACCTGCCGCTGTGTCCTCACGTGGTCTCTCCTGTGTACACATCCCTGGTGTCTCTCTGTGTGTCCAGATTTTCTCTTCTTGTAAGAACACCAGTCAGATTGGATCAGGCCCCACCCTACAGCCTCATTTTAAATTATCACTGCTTTAAAGGCCCTGTCTTCAAACACAGTAACACTCTGAGGTTCTAGAGGGTTAGGGCTTCAACATATGAATTTGAGGAGAATGCAATTCAGCCCCACAGGCATGTAGTTGGTATGTCAACTTAAGTTGCATGAGTGAGTCCAAAATTCACTTCAGAATCAACGTGTCCACCACTGTCTCTATCTTTACCCCTCAGACCTCATCCTCTGAGCCATGGGCTCTTCCCAGGCCATGGCACCCATTTGGCTCACCACCTCCCCTGGTCAACCCATCACAAGCACATCTCTGCAATCTGCTCACTTCTTTCTATCACCTTAGCAAAACACCCTGTCCAAGCCACCACCCTCTCTCATTTGGGCTATCACAAGGATCTCCTAATTGGTCTCTCACCCACTGGTCTGGCTCATCCACAACACATTCTCCACGTGGCAGTGAGAATGAGCCTTCTCAAATGCGATTCTGATCACGTTAAAACCTTACTTAAACCTTTCAGCAGATCCCCACTGCCCTCAGAATGAAGTCCGCATTCTTCAGTATGGCCCACAAGGACTTATCTGATCTCGGCCCCTGCTTATCTCCCTCACTCTGAATTTCTTTCAGTTCTTCAAATGCACCACTCTTTTTTGCATGTATTCTTTTCTCCTTCTGGGACACCCTCCATGTTTCCTCTAGCAAACTCTTACTTGTTCATCAGTTTTTAGATTAAACATCACTTCCTCCAGAAAGTCCTCCCCGATCTCCCCCACCAAGGGGTTTGGGTACCTCCCTTTGCACTGCACTGCATGGTTAATTAGCTGTCCCCTCTACTAGACATCATAAGAATAGGAAGTATGTCTGTGTTGCTCTTCTCACAATGCCTAGCACCGTGTCTAAAATGCAACAGATACTCAATAAATGCTGAATGAAAAATGTTAGTGAATGCAAGCATAGAATATGGCAAAAGTAAAGGACACAGTGAGAGAAGACCTGGGTCCTTGTCTCAGCTCTGCCATTAACCAGCTACATCACAGTGTCTGTAGGCCAAATTTGACTGGGCTAGAAGCTCATCTCTCAATGTCTCTCTTCATGCTAAACCACTATAATTCTTCATCTCTGATCCCAGGTAGAATAGACTGTGTTGCGTATCCAAGAAAGAGACCTTCTGCCTGCTATTGATTCAGACAGAATGCCAGTAGCTTGATGGAAATATAAGAGGCCCAGGAAAGGCCAGCAGAAGACAGAAGTAATAAAAAAGACTGTTCCCTGACACTGAAAGTCTTCTGAATCAAGATGATTATATAAATCATTCTTGACAACAACCCAAAGAGAAAACAGACACTGAATGCAATGACTTTTGCCCTCCTCTCCCCATCGTGTTTCTCTCTCTTCCTCTGTCACCCTCCCTACACAAACTCACAGATTCTCATTCTTAATGAGATGTGTGTGTGTGTGGTGGGGGGCTGGCAGCTCTTCAGTTAAGATGGTTATGGATCAAGTTCCCAAACTTCCTCTTAGCTCGAGGAGACTGTTGTCTATTTCCAACAAGGAAAACACAATTTGTTTTAAGTTATAAAGGCTCCTTCCTGGTTTGCAAGAACTAGGATGGGGGGAGGCTGGTGAAAAAATTTAATTAAGAAGCCACATCTGGAAGATTTTTAGTCAGTCATGGAAAATAGGGGGTGCATGTGCTACAGACCTGAAGACAACCTGGCAGCCTGCCTTTCTCTTGTTTTGTTTCTCCTCTTCTATTTGGTTTAGAAGAAGCAACTCCTTCTCCTGTATGCTTGGTGCCAGCAATACCAAACAATAAATGTGACTAGGGCAGGAATACATGTTCATAACAGAAGAAAACTTCAGAGGTCTGCCAGTACATTTGCCTTACAGTGAAAACAGGTCTAGCTACAGAGTTGCAAAATTTATGTAGAAATAAAACGAACCCAACATGGAGGAATTCCACTCAATACGAGTGCTCTGATGCAATTTGCCAGAGTGCTGTGGAGACACAGGTGAATAAAATAGAGCCTTGTCCTTGAGGAGGTCAGTCTATCACCAGGGTCCTCAACCTTGGTTGTCCACTGAAATCACTAGGGGGCTTTAAAAAACACTGATGCCCTGTTGGTGGGAACATAAAACGGTGCAACCACTGTGGAAAACCATATGGTGGTTCCTCAAAAAATAAAAAATAGAATTATCTTGATCCAGCAATTTCATTTCTGGATATATACCTAAAAGAATTGAAAGCAGGGTCACCCATGTTCATAGTAGCATTATTCACAAAGCCAAACGGTGGGAGTAAACCAAGTGTCCCTCAACAATGAATGGATAAACAAAATGTGGTGTAAAAATACAAGGGGATATTATTTGGTCTGAGAAAGGAAGGAAATTTTGACACAGGGTGTAACAAGGATGAACTTTGAGGACATTATCCTAAGTCAAATAAGCTAGTCACAAAAAAGACAAACATTATAACTCTAATTATATGAGGTACGTAAAGTAGCCAAATTCATAAAGAGAGAAAGTAGACTGATGGTTGCCAGGGGCTGGGGGCAGGAGGTAATGGGGAGTTATTGTTTAATTGGTACAGAATTTCGACTTTGCAAGATGAAAAGTTCTGTGGATGGAACTTCCCTGGCAGTTCAGTGGTTAAGACTCTTAGCTTCCACTGCAGGGGGCATGGGTTCCATCCCTGGCTGGGGAACTAAGATCCAGGATGCCGCTAGGTGTGGCCAAGAGAAAAAATCTTCTAAAGAAAAAAAAAGAAAGGAAAAAAAAGAAAAGTTCTGTGGATGGGTAGCGGCGATGGGCGATAGTAGCACAGTAATGTCAATGTATTTTATGCCACTGAATGTTAGACTTAAAAATGGCTAAGAGGGTGAAGTTTACATTACTGGTATTTTACCACAATTTTAAAATAATTAGTTAATTAATTGATTTAAAAAAAAACCACTGATGCCAGGGTCCCACCACCAGAGAGCCTGATTTAATTGGTCTGGAGTACAGCCTGGACATGGGGATTTTTAAAACGTCCCAGGAGATTCTAATGTGCAGCCTCATTTGAGAAGCACTGCTGTGGACCATAACAACCACTGTTCTACAGAGAAAGAACTAAACCTGGTGTTAGGATACCTGGGTTCTTCATCATTTGAAGCCACGTTGAGTGCTTGAAACTTTGCTGAACCTCAGTTTACCTTTTTATGTGTAAATTTACATGATAACCCACCCCATGGTGGTGTTGTGAGGATTCATTTCAGTTAGACTAGGTGAGAAGATTTTATACTTTAACAAACATAAGACATAACTAAATAAAAGAAAAATAAGCACAAACAGAGATAATTTGCTTTTCTCCCTGACATCTAAATGCCTTTATTCAACCCCCAAAGTGAAATGGATCTCTCCTTCAAAAGTCCCAAAGAACCTTGTTAGCATCTTTATTGTAGTACCAACCCTGCATCCAAGTGACCTAGGTATATGTCTGCTACCATAAATAATAAGATACATATGCACAGAGCAGGATTGGTGGCCCAAAAAACAAACAGATGTTGTGATACATACACGGGATCACAATCCAAACAAAGGTTCTACTATCCCTGATGCCCAAGCCACCCAACCATAGTCTTCTACTTTGGTACAAATATTGGTGCTATTATTAGAAACTTGAAGGGTTAGCCAATATGAGCCTAAGATGATAACACATTTTTATAAAATGTAAAGGTATTTTTCCTTGAGTCCTTAGGAGATATTAAAGCAGTGAGCTGGGTCAACGCTCCCAACACACAAGACGATCCACTGCTGAAATATAAAGAGAAAGAGACAAAATTTACTGCTCCTACCTATTATTTAGTCATCCCTCTCTTAATCAGGGTAACTGGTTCAAAAATATAAGTCGCTCAGAAAGGGCTAATTTGGACATATAATATACAAAAGTATTATGTAATCTCATTTGCGCTTCCATAAACTTTAACTGGGAAAACTAATTTGGGAAGAGATGGGGGGAAAGAAAATTACTATTTTTTGCACATTTGTTATACGCTAGGCCCTTTATTTTCTCATTATAGTCTCACAACAACTCTATCAGATAGTAATGTGTTCAGCTGCAAATAACAGAAACACTGATCTAAAGTGACTTAAGCAAATAGGATTTATTTTTCTCACATATAAAAATTTGGAGATAGGAACTACTGTCACTGGCTCTACGACTCTCTTGGCCTTTCCTTTATGTCTATTTCCTCTTGGCTGCAAAATGGGAGCTCTAGCTCCAGATGTCACAGCCATGTTCAAGGTGAGAAGGGGGAGGGGCCATGCCCACTGCATTTGCTCCTCTTTCTCTTTTTTTAATCTAGAAAGCAAATGCACTCCCACTGACTTCTCATGTCTGTCTTAGGCTGGGTTCTCTAAAATTCTTGTGCAAGTGACATATTGAGGGAGTTTTTTCAGACAAGCTCTTAAGGGAGTAAAGAGAGCAGGCAAAGACGTGGGTTCAGCTGAAATCGCACCTCAGCCTGATCCCACCACAGAGCCATCTCATATTGAGGTTGGGGTGCTGGCTTTCAAATCCCCGTGTTAGTCAGCCATTAGCTGCAGGCTGCCAAGGGTGTACGGTATAATCTCCTAGTCACTTCCAAGCAAGGACGCTTCCTTTGGCTGAGGGCAATTCACAGCAGGGGGAACGGGTACATTGTCCCAGTAAAGGAGCATCTTCTACAATCTTATGGTCTAAAACTAGGTCACATGGCTGCCTCTGAGTACAATGGATATTTGGAAAGTAAATATCCGGTTTTTCAGCCTCTACTGTGAGATATGACTCAGTTGGCCAATCAACAATGTCTTCAAAAACATCTCCTGACGTAGGACCCTCACTTGTTAAAGAGAGAAATCTTTTTTCCTACTCCTGATATTTCCTTCCATGTGACATGAATTCCACTAAAACAGTTATCTCAAACTTTTTGGCCTCAGGAGCCCTTTAAATTCTTAAAAATTATCAAGGATTTTTAAAAGCTTTTATTAATCTAGGTTATATCTATGGTTATTTACCACATTAGAATTTAAAACTGATAAAATTTTAAATATTTATGGGAATTCCCTGGTGGTCCAGTGGTTAGGACTCGGTGCTTTCACTTCCAGGGGCCCAGGTTCTCGGGAAACTAAGATCCTACAAGGCACGTGGCACGGCCAAAAAAAAAAAAAAAAAAAAAAAAAAAAAAGAAAAATTTAAAATATTTATGTATTAATGCATTTTTAAACAATAATAAATCCATTATTATCATAAATAACATTATCAAAAATAATTATATTTTCCAGAAAAAATTTTTAATTAAGACTATAATTGTTACATATTTTTACGACCTTAGTGTCTGGCTTAATAGAAGACAGCTGAATTCTCACAGCAGCTTCTACATTGAGTTTGTTTTGCAATATGTTTTGTTTGAAGTACATCAAGAAAATCCAGCCTCACAAGGATTTAGCATTGGAAAAGGGAAGAGTAGTTTAATATTTTCAGATAATTATGGATATTCTGCTTTGATACTACACCAAAACTCAGTAAGTGGTACTTTCTCAAAGGTTAATTGCAATATGGAATATAAAACTAAATCAATGAACTTTACAAACCCCGATACATTAAAATTCTCTGACCTACCTTGCAGTTTGAATGGATTTTTGTAACATTATGCATTGAATATTTTTAAAGTTTTGTTTCACTGAGTCAATCTGATCTTCCAAATGCTGCCTCATTTCATTATACGGTATCCAAAACCACATTAATTAATAACATCACCAATAACAACAGAAAAGTCTTTATTTTTTTTAATTTTATTTTATTTATTCTTTTATGCAGCAGGTTCTTATTAGTCATCCATTTTATACACATCAGTGTATACATGTCAATCCCAAACTCCCAATTCATCACACCACCACACCACCCCTCTGCCACTTTCCCCACTTGGTGTCCATATGTTTGTTCTCTACATCTGTGTCTCTATTTCTGCCCTGCAAACCGGTTCATCTGTACCATTTTTCTAGGTTCCACATATATGCGTTAACATACGATATTTGTTTTTCTCTTTCTGACTTAGTTCACTCTGTATGACAGTCTCTAGATCCATCCACGTCTCAACAAATGACCCAATTTCATTCCTTTTTAGGGCTGAGTACTATTCCATTGTATATATGTACCTCATCTTCTTTATCCATTTGTCTGTCAATAGGCATTTAGGTTGCTTCCATGACCTGGCTATTGTAAATAGTGCTGCAATGAACATTGGGCTGCATGTGCCTTTCTGAATTATGGTTTTCTCTGGGTATATGCCCAGTAGTGGGACTGCTGGGTCATATGGTAATTCTATTTTTAGTTTCTTAAGGAACCTCCATACTGCTCTCCATAGTGGCTGTATGAATTTACATTCCCACCAACAGGGCAAGAGGGTTCCGTTTTCTCCACACCCTCTCCAGCACTTGTTGTTTGTAGATTTTCTGATGATGCCCAGTCTAACTGGTGTGAGGTGATACCTCATTGTAGTTTTGATGTGTATTTCTCTAATAGTGATGTTGAGCAGCTTTTCATGTGCTTCTTGGCCATCTGTATGTCTTCATTGGAGAAATGTCTATTTAGGTCTTCTGCCCATTTTTGGATTGGGTTGTTTGCTTTTTTAATATGGAGCTGCATGAGCTGTTTATATATTTTGGAGATTAATCCTTTCTCTGTTGATTCGTTTGCAAATATTTTCTCCCATTCTGACGGTTGTCTTTTCGTCTTGTTTGTAGCTTCCTTTGCTTTGCAAAAGCTTTTAAGTTTCATTAGGTCCCATTTGTTTATTTTTGTTTTTATTTCCATGACTGTAGGAGGTGGATCAAAAAAGATCTTGCTGAGGGCTTCCCTGGTGGCGCAGTGGTTGAGAGTCCGCCTGCCGATGCAGGGGACGCAGGTTCGTGACCCGGTCTGGGAAGATCCCACATGCCGCGGAGCCGCTGGGCCCGTGAGCCACGGCCGCTGAGCCTGCGCGTCCGGAGCCTGTGCTCCGCAACGGGAGAGGCCACAGCAGTGACAGGCCCGCGTACCACAAAAAAAAAAAAAAAAAAAA
>RJWK010056995.1:0-14241 GCA_004363435.1 Platanista minor
GCCTTTTCAAAAAAAAAAAAAAAACCTACATGGTTTCTCTTGTGTTCTGTTGTTATTCTTCCATTCACCATAACTTAGGCCATAGCAACATAGCATTTTCCAGAATGTGAGAACTAGCTGAACATTGAGACTGTCACTTTTGTGCAGTTGTCAGAGATCTAGGAGAAGCAGTTGAGAGCTCTTTTGACTTTTAGCATCAACCTCAGAGACCCTGTGTTACCAACATAGGTTGTGTTATCAGTTCATGCCTTTAGTCTTTTAAAGGTAGCTTGATTTTTAGTTTGCAAGTTGATTTCAAGTTTGTTTTGTATGTACAATTTATATTCAGCTCCTTAACAGCCTCGATCTCTCTGAGGGTCAGATAATAGGTCTGCTTTTCTGCACCCATTTTGAAGTTAGCAGAGACAGTTAATAGGCAGCTGCGTGCCCTCCCTTTTAGTTTTAATAACGGACGAAAAGTTCTTTCATCCACTGTATTTCTTCGAAAATTCCAGAGCGGTTTTCCTGTGTTTGAGGAATATTAATGTGGCTCTTTAAAAAGATAAACATGTTATGTCATTTCTAAACTCGACTTTCCAATGGAATTCTGGCATTCGGGGACAGCCTGGGTGAACTGGGTGGGGTGTTGCTACGTGAAAAAGATGCGCAGTGGGGAGCCTTCGTGGCCGGTGGGAAAGGATATCCAAGGATATCCCTAAGGGGCCCTTTTGAAGGTCAGGCTCCCTGGAACAAAGATACTCATTGGGCCCAGATCCCTGACCTCTTCATATTCATGCAGGTCTCCCCTTCAAAGGAGGTTTTTAAGTAATTTCCTTCCCCAGGGGGACAGAGCAACCGTGAACCAAGGATTAGCATCAGGCCTTTTAAAGATAGAGACCGATGAATTGAAGAAATGCTTACCCTTTAGAAAGTCAAGTAGAGACATGGATATATTTTAAAGTATCTATCTATCTAGCCCTCTCCCTCAAAGGAGACAGAGAGGGAGGGAAGAGAGCCAGAGAGTGCAAGTGAAAGTTAGAGAGAGGTGCATTTGTGGAAGAGATGGGGGCAGGGAGGAGAGGGAGAGAAGAGACAGAACCTTTTTTTAGGGAAAATATGGCCTGATAGTTCTGGGTTGCCCGCAGTGGGTTTGGTTCCGTGTGCTTCTCGCTTGCACCCCATGATGGATCGTGGCTTGTTCGCAAGCCCTCTTGTGCACGGTCCCCTCCGAGTGGAGGGCTGTGCCCCATGCCCTCTGCTGGAGTGCATTACTGGGCCACAGCCTCCAGCCTGTTGTTCAAAGTAGAAACAATATTTGAAAGCTGGCCTGATTTTTTTTTTTTTTTTTTTCCCGCTTTGGGCTTTCCTGCATTTTCTTTACTGAGCATGTAATAAGTTGTATTATAACTGGGGAAAACAGAATAAATAGCGAAAAGAAGGGTCATGAGGTGAGACCATCTGAAGGCTTTGTAAGTTGTGAGAAGGAGAGGTGGGGCGAGAACACAGTCACTGGGCAGCAAAGACTGGTGGGTTTTAGGCCAGTGCAAACCTCTGCAAGATTAGTGACCCAGGACGAGTAGAAAAAAGTCATCCCTTCCGTTTAATGCTAAGAAAAAAGCCACCCCCCGCCCTGGCAGAGGGCGTGGAATCCTTCAGGATTTCCTACAGGACTAGATATTACGTATAGTTTTAAAAGCTAGTTACCTGAAAATTAAACTATTATTATTTTCTCTGGCTTACAGGAGAGTTACAGAATATTGGAGAATATTGGAGTGAGGAAGTGGGGGGAGGGGCCTGAAAGATGGGTATCAGTTCAGAGCAATGCCCTGGACTCTCTTATTTCTGCAGTTCTCCCCCTGTGCGTCCCCTGGGCATTTTCCCCATGATCGGTTACAGGTGCTGAGAGTGTTCTTGGCTCTTGATTTCCCTTTTTCGAGGCACCATCTCATATTCCTAAACGGGCTTTAGTGCTGTGCTGGGCCTGCTCTCTTTCTGGCCACATGGGCATTAATGACACCCTTTGAGCTCCTCCTATTTGTAAGCCCTTATGTGCCGTTGATAACTGGGGCCAGAAGGGGCCAGGGTACTGTGGTTTGTATCAGGGGTCACAAAAGATGACTCGAAGGACAAGTCTGGCCCAACGCCTTTTTGTCCAAGCCACAGGCTAAGAATGGTTTTCAGATTTTTTTTTTTTTTAATTTTTAAAAAAATCTTTATTGGAGTATAATTGCTTTACAATGTCAAATTTTTAAATGATTGGAAAAAATCAAAAGAAGATAATATTTTGTGACATGTAAGAATTATATGAGATTCAAATTTCAATATCCACACATAAAGTTTTATTGGAACACAGCCTCACCCATTCTTTTACATTTGGTCTACGGCTGCTCTCATGCTATAGAGTTGCGTCGTTGTGGCAGAGATCTGGAGCCCTTGAAGCTGAAAATACTTACTATCTAGCTGTTTTCAGAAAAAGGTTTTCAATCCCTGGTTTACATCATTGGGCTGTGCATGTTGTACTGTTGTCCTGTTGTTTAAACTTTGAGATCTGAAATGTATTAAATTAATCCCATTTACATTATAATGTAACATTTTTGTTTTGACAACACTTTTCATGCCCCCTATAAAAATCTGAAAATGCCAGACAATGACTCAATGTTGAAACTGTTGAATACACAGAGCCAGGTGTCCATAACCGAACGCTCTGTTGCTTTAAGAGAAGAAAAACCTCATCTCTCCTTTTCCACCCCCTTCTTTTTTTCCAACATGTTATTATGAAAAATTCAAATATGCAGAGAAGTTGATGGAATATGCAGAGAAATTTACTATGCAGCGAACACCGATATGCCCACCACTGAGATTCTGCATTTGCTAACATTTTGCTTTATTTCCTCTATCTATCCAAGAGTGTACCTTATTTTCAATGCATTTTAAAATAAGTTGCATATGTTGCTACATTTCAGCTATGGGTTACTTTTATTTCCACTGTTGATGAGGCATAACCGGAAGGGTGTGGAACGTTTTCATTCTCAGAATGGAATAAAAGGGAGGTGGTAAAAGCAGATAGGAGCAAACAGGAAGATATAATGTAGTTAAAGCCGGGGTTTAAAAAAAAAGAATACATGTGCTTGTGTGTGTTTGTATGTGCACACACACATTGTAAAATTGTGTGTGCATATACGTGTGTGTATATATGTATGTATGTCTACATATAAAATAAAGGACAAAAATTGTCCTTAAAGCAATGGAATTTTAGGGAAGCTTATTCAGAGGCAGCTGCTGGGAAAGAACTATGTGTAGCTGTGCCCGGACACCAGGACAGTGTTGTGAAATTAAAGATGCCAGAGACAAGGCCATGCTGAGTGTCTAGACTGGGGGCAGATGTGTTTTTTGTTTGTTTGTTTGTTTTGATTTTTTTTTGGCGGTACGCGGGCCTCTCCCTGTTGTGGCCTCTCCCGTTGCGGAGCACAGGCTCCGGACGCGCAGGCCCAGCAGCCATGGTTCACGGGCCCAGCCGCTCCGCGGCATGTGGGATCCTCCCGGACCGGGGCACGAACCTGTGTCCCCTGCATCGGCAGGCGGACTCTCGACCACTGCGCCACCAGGGAAGCCCCAGATGTGTTTTAAGGAAGGAAACACGTGGCCACCTGGGTAGCCCTGTTTCTAGCCAGGCCACGTGGCACTGCCAGGGCAGCCTCGACTTCCTGCCTTTCGCTGGCGTATCCTCTAGAAGCCTGAGCTCTCCTGAAGTTGTAGTTGTGTTGCGGTTCTGCCTGAACCTATTTGGCTCCACTTCAGGAGAGCATCCGAGGAGTGGGACGAGGCCGGAAAAGTGGTGTCTGTGTGTTCCAGGCGGCTTCAGATGGGTTGAGAGCTAGGATCAGAAGCCAGCCAGTCCAGAATGTGCTTGTGTCTACGTGTGCAAGCAGCTCTCTGGGGAGCAGAGCCAGGTGCCTGGGGAAAAGTCTGAAGTGCATTAGCCAACCTGCTACCTGAAGGACCAGTGAGGAGACATTGTCAGAGAAGCCTTTTAGGACAGGAACAATTAATCTTTAACTAACTCATTATGTCCATTCATTTTCTCATGGGCTTCTCAGCTCCCTGTCCTGACGGCCTATTTAAATGCGTTTGCATAGCGCCTTACAAATTTTAAAGCACTTTTCATGGGTGGTATTGGCCGTGACTATGATCATGTGGGGGTTATGAACCCAATTTCTTAGGAGAATTTTTTTTTTTTTTTTTTGCAAATTGCTTTGAGTTCTTAGGGAAAATTGTGTAATAAACACTAGAGCCTATTTACCAGTAAATGTACATAGAGCCATACACCACATGTGGCAAAATACAGATGGCTTATTTTGGCAATTGTTTTTGGTTTTTGTTTTAACACTATAATGCTGTTCCAACTGGTTTGGCTTAGAAGTTTTTTAATTGACAGTTTTTGCCCTTCCCAATCTTTGCTCCCTGAGGGCTCCGGTACTCTGTTGGACGTTTAATCGAACCTTCTAAGGCCCTTAACATAATGCTGATCCTCGTGCAGGTACTTTGTAATGTTTACTTTAAATATACTTTGAGTTATTGATAGGGTGACTTAGTTTTGATTCCATCTCTGACTCAAGGATCAGCAAAAACAACTTTAGGCACACTCGGTGTTCTTGTCAGTAGATACTGTTGTGAACAAGTGAAATACCTTTCTGTTGGTGACCATTATTTCAAAATTATGTTCTTCCTTGTGTTGTATTCTTCCTTGATTTGTTTTCTATAGTCGATTTGATTTGTGCAAATGTATTTATTAATATGAAGAATACTTTTTTGGAAGACATGTTATTCAGAAGATTAAGGAATAAATAAACAGTTCCTGATTTCAAACAATACTGCAAAGCTATAATAATCAAAACAGTATGGTACTGACATAAAACAGATACATAAATCAATGGAATGGAATAGAAAGCCCAGAAATAAACCCACACGTTTATAGTGAATTTTCAACAAAGGAGACAAGACTTTACGAAAGGACAGTCTCTTCAATAAATGGTGTTGGGAAAATAGGATATCCATATGCACAAGGATGAAACTGGACCCCTATCTTACACCATACACAAAATCAACTCAGAATGGATTAAAGACTTGAATATAACTCCTAGAAGAAAACATAGGGGGTAAGCACCTTGACATCAGTCTTGGCAATTAATTTTTGGATTTGACACCAAAGCAAAAATAAACAAGTGGGACTACATCAAACTAAAAAGCTTCTGTACATCAAAGGAAATCACTAACAAAATGAAAAGGCAATCTATGGAATGGGAGAAAATACTTGCATGTCTAATAAAAGGTTATTATCCAAAATATATAAAGAACTCACATAACTCAATAGCAAAAAAACCCAAACAATCTGATTAGAAAATGGGCAGAAGAACTGAATAGACATTTTTCCAAAGAAGACATACAAATGGCTAACAGGTACATGAAAAGATACTCAACATCACTAATCATCAGGGAAATGCAAATCAAAACCACAATGAGATATCACCTCACACATGTTAGAATGGCTATCATCAAAAAGATAAATGTTGGTGAGGATGTGGAGAAAAGGGAACCCATGTACACTGTTGGTAGGAATGTAAATTGGTACAGCCACTATGGAAAAGAGTATGGAGGTTTCTCAAAAATTAAAAAATAGGACCACCATATGATCCAGCAATCCCACTTCTGGGTATATCCAAAGCAGATGAAAACAGTATATCAAAGACATATATGCACCCCCATGTTCATTGCAGCATTATTCACAATAACCCAGATATGGAAACAACTTAAATGTCTCAATGAATAAAGAAGTGGTATAGAATATTATTCAGCCACGAGAAAGAAGGACACCTTGCCATTTGTGACAACATGGACAAACCTTGAGGGCATTATGCTAAATGAAATAAACCAGACACAGAAAGACAAACACTGCATGGTATCACTTATATTATGTGGAATCAAAAAAAATCGCCCCAAAAACCCAATCAAACTCACAGAAAAAGAGATAGAAAAGTGGTTGCCAGGGGCTGGGGGCAGTGGAAGATAGGGAGTGGTTGTCAAAAGGGTGCACACTTTCAGCTACAAGATGAATAAGGTCTGAGGATCTAATGTATAACATGGTGACTATAGTTGATAACACTATATTGCTATCGTATGATTGAAATTCACTAAGGGAGTACACACACACACACACACACAAGAATAAATTAAAAATCTTCATCAGCTCTTAGCTGCTGGAAATTACGTGATGTAAATGATTGGATGACACAGAGACTGTGTCTTTTTTTCGTGTTCTCTGTGTGTTTCTAGCCCCGGCTAATCCTATTGTAATGGCCCCTGTTTGCTTTCACCGTGGTTTATGAACTGCTTTTCTATTAACTCCCCTTTTCTGGGTTTACCTGACTCTGGATTATTGTTTGCTCAACAGCATCAAGCAGAAATCAGCAGAGAGATGCTTCTGAACATGCTGTATCACCAGTGTTCTTAGATTTATATTAGTGTTCAATTCTAGTAGTGACATGAAGTTAATTTTTTTTATATTGATTGACATAAAAATTATAAGTCCTAACTTTTGAGCGTGGTTTAAAAAAATCCTGTAAATTTGAAACTGGTTCTTCTATGGGATCAGCATTTTATATAGTAAATTATAGACACTCAGAATAACTTACAAGGAGCTTCAGTTGATCCTAACGTGGAGTTCTCACGTGTGAAGTTCTCCTTTGATGTCAAATATAATGTAATATATTTTTAATGTAATACTATCTATAAATATGATTTTTTTCTCTAAGCAAGGTTATAGTCTTACCTTAGTTAATTTAGATACATAGTCCTTTAGAATTTTATTTCCCTTTATATCATAACATAATTCACATAATTCAGGATATCTTAGAGTATTTCCAGATCCATAAATTTGCTTCACCAATTCTTTACAAAATTATTAAACTGTTTATTATTTTTAATAAAATAGATGATGATATAGTAAATGTCTTTTGCCTAAGACATACTGTTAAGGCAACGGTGGTTATCTTTCCATAGAAAACTGCATCTTGGTGATTTTTGTTTCCCTTTTGCTCATCAGTTTTCTAAGATTTCTACAGTAGATGTTTTACCTAATAAAATGGAACAAAATGATACTTTACTTTTTTTTTATTATTAATAAAGTCAGTTGTACCTGCCCCTCAGCTTTTCTCCCCTCCCAAGTGAGGCAGGACTCACATGAATTTTTTTTTTAAGCTTTATTGAGGTATACTTGACAAAACTTTAAGATATTTAAAGTGGACATCATGGTGATTTGATATACATTGTGAAAGGATTCCTCCCATTTAGTTAGTTCCATCCATCACTTCATGTGTAATATGTGTATGTGTATATAATTTATATATATATATATATATATAAATTTTTCTTTAAGTGAGAACATTTAAATGCTACCCTCTTAGCAAATGTCCATTATACAATACACTGTTATCAATGGCAGTCACCTCAGGGTTCTACCTGGTGTTCCTGACTGCCTTCTAGGTTACGTTACTGCTCAGGTCAGCCCCAGGTGCTGTAGGAGCTCAGGAGTAAGGGTAGTCTGCTGTCACCAGAGTGGCCTCACTGGCTGAGACATGGGTGTGGAAACAATTTAATTTAATTAAATTGTACTTAGAAAAAATTGATAATGATGAGAGATGAGGTTTGGATGTGTTTTGGAAGTCCTGTTGAGGACATCAGCGTCTCCTGTGATACAGCACTTTCTTACCTCCCCCACTGGACAGGCTGGGGGTCTGGGGAGATATTCCTGGGTGTGGTAGGGTCTGTATATATGTGTATATGGGATGCATGTGTGTGGGTGTGTGCGTGTGTATAGTACGTGACGTGTAAGGTGTATGTATGTCTGTGTGTTCTCCTCAGGAGTAGTGGACGCCATAAAGGATGCATTCTCACGCTCTGCTAAATGGAGGGAGAAGGGTTTCAAGAAACAGCAGGTGGAATGAAATGTGCAGCTGTAAAGTTAGAAGAAAATGTTGTTGAGGACCAGATTGGTTCTCAGGCCCAAGAAGGAGAAGGAGCATCCTCATAACATCCACCGCTTAAAACTATAAACCTCAGATAGAGCCTCAGGCCACCCAGGGGCTGAAAGGAGCTGAATTGTGCTCTCATTCACAAAAGCAGTGGCTGCCAGCTTCGATCCACAATCCCATAGGAATTACAACTGTTTTATTGGTCCCAAACGCTTCGTAATTCAGCAGATGGCTTGAAGAATTCAGTATCTTCCCATTTTTACTGTAAAGTTAAAGGGATTCTAATTAAAGCTAAAGTTACAATCTCAATGTCATTGTTTAAATGAATTCACTAAGACTGTAGCTGTGGAATCTTTTTTTTTTTTTGGCAGTACGCGGGCCTCTCACTGTTGTGGCCTCTCCCGTTGCGGAGCACAGGCTCCGGACGCGCAGGCTCAGCGGCCATGGCTCACGGGCCCAGCCGCTCCGCGGCATGTGGGATCTTCCCGGACCGGGGCACGAACCCACGTCCCTTGCATCGGCAGGCGGACTCTCAACCACTGCGCCACCAGGGAAGCCCAGCTGTGATGTCTTTGCACTTGTTAGACAGTAAAGGCCTTTATACTCTAAAAAGTGGGCTAAACACCCTAATTGGATTATATATTGATATATATTTGGAGGCCTTTTATGAAAACTCTTGATGTTAGCTTAAGTGTCCTGAAAGTGATAAGACTTACATTAAGACAGTTACTGAAGTTCAAGATGTGTAGTTTTTATATAGACTTAAGATGTATAGGTTATAGGTGCTGGTAAAAGCTAGATATAACCTATTCTTGGCTCCTATTAAGTTCGCTTAATAGGACAAATAATTGTAGTTGATAATAGGAGTATCAGTGTGACCACAGTAACTAATTCTATTATTATACACATTATATGACAATGTAGTGGCTCACTTATCTGTCTCTTTCCTAAACTGTGAGACTCTTAGTGAAACCTGTGTCTTAATCATTTTTTAATTCCTAGGGCTGACATGTACTTGAGATAGAAATAATTGTTGAAATAATGAAAGACGCTCTCTCTCAACTTTCTCTTTACCCAAGTTCATTTGGACTGTGACATACATCCCACAGAAATCTGTTTCAGTTTTCCATGTCAATCTCAACCTCACACAGAAATGAAAGTAATTTGAAAGACTTTCCAGGAGCATTCTCAAACTTTCCCACATTTTAATTAAAGTACTCCAGATTTTCAAAAAGAAATAGTAATATTATTATGTATAAATTATCAGAAGTAGTTAAGTAAAGACAAAATCAAGACATTCAAATAGAACATCCTTTTACTAAACATTGAATATTGGTTACCGCTTCTATTCCTCCATCAGCCATTTCTGGTATAAATGCTTATATATTCCTGTGTAGTTTATGACCAGCTCAAGTATAAGTGATTCTTCTATTAACACTTAAAGAATGATGACAAGAGACAACGAAAGGCAGTAGAGCAAACTGCATGCCACTGGAGGAAACTTGTGACTTTCTGAAAACTTCCTCAAAACACTGTGGTTAACCAATGAAGAAATGCAAAAGGGGAAATGTGAGGTCTATTTTTAAACTGAAGATAGCAGTAAGAAGAGCTAAAACCTCTCAAGAATATATTTTCATTAACTACAATCACACGTCACATTCCCACAGGTACTATCGTGATCTGTAGGGCCATTCCTGTTACTAATGTGATTGACTCATTTTTCTGTTATATATCTATCACATATCTGTGTAGTCCGTATGTATTTATGCTTTTCCTGTTTGTTACAATTGGATTTTGTTGTTTTCAGCAGTTGCTTGTTTCTCAGGTCAGAGAATGTCTTTGCTCATTTTTATTTTTATTTATTTTATTTTATTTTATTTTTATTTTTTGTGGTACGTGGGCCTCTCACTGTTGTGGCCTCTCCCATTGCGGAGCAGAGGCTCCGGACGCGCAGGCTCAGCACCCATGGCTCACGGGCCCAGCTGCTCTGCGGCATGTGGGATCCTCCCGAACCAGGGCACGAACCCCTGTCCCCCGCATCGGCAGGCAGACTCTCAACCACTGAGCCACCAGGGAAGCTCTCTTTGCTCATTTTTAAAGTGGTATCGATAACTACACAGAAGTAAATGAATTTTTGAAGAAATTGAAATCAGCAGGTTGTTTCAGACCCTGAATTTAAGGACTACAGCAGTATTTATAAGCCCTTTGCTCTGATAAGAAAGAGTCAGGGACTTAGTTAAACTAAAAAAAAATAACTTATAGGGTTTGTCAGCAAACTTTTGTGCTAATCTGTTCCTTCATAATGATTTAGCTCACTTTAATCCCAGATTAACAATAAAAAATTAATAAGGTGCAAAAATTACTTATTAGTAATAATGGGTAGCATTTCCTGAAAACATGAGACAAGTCAAGACAGTGTTAGTGTTTAGCAGTGCTTTCTGCAGATTATCCCCCAGTCATCACAACAATCATAAGAGGTTGCTGCTGTTATGCCTATTTTACAGATGAGAAAACCAGGCTTGACAGGTAAAGGGATTTGTCCATGTCACACAGAGAGTAAGGGATAAAGCCAGACTCTGAGCCCAGGTGTGTCTGGCCTCCTGGTCCCAGACCTTGTGCTCCACCCATCATTGCTAACTTTGTCAGCAGTCCAGCATATGAACCTGCAAGCAATGCATATGTCATTGCCTCACCAGACCTACCCTGTGCTGCAGGGGTTCCAGCTAGGTTTAACTATGCATGTTAATGAGTACTCATCAAGTACCTACCCTGCTGGTTGACTTACATTCAGTGACTTTTTGAAGCCTCGCCAAACCCTATGCGGTTAGAAGGATCATTCCCATTTTAAGGATGAAGAAACTGGCTTTGTGGCTAAGTTACCAAAAGACAGATGGCCAGTGAGAAGTGAACCCAGGTCTGTCTGAAGTCAAGTGTAACACCCTTGCCGTTGCCCAGGGCTGGCTTCAGAGACAACGCAGAACCACTCCCCAAGGCCTTGAAATGATTGGATGCCCTGCACAGGTTTGCTAGCCCTATCACCACAGAGTTCATTGACAAATACGGGAAATGTTATCAGGATCCTAAATAGATGTTCAAATAACCTGGCTTATTGTTAGCATGTCATTTTATAACTAATTATCCTAATGTCACTGGACAGGTGACAAATCAGAAAATAAATTTTTATTGCTTCTACCGTGAAGCGTGTAGACATTTTGTAGGAATAACTTTAATAAGTATTTAAAATATGGCATATATTATATAGAACAAGTTAGAGAATGTTAACATAAAAGAGGTTCTTTTTTTTTTTTTTTTTTTTTTTTTCTGTGTTACGCGGGCCTCTCACTGTTATGGCCTCTCCCGTTGTGGAGCAGGCTCAGCGGCCATGGCTATTTTTAATTAATTAATTAATTTTTTGGCTGCACTGGGTGTTTGTTGCTGTGTGCGGGCTTTTCTCTAGTTGCAGTGAGCGGAGGCTACTTTTCCTTGCGGTGTGCGGGCTTCTCATTGGGTGGCTTCTCTTGCGGAGCACGGGGTCTAGGCGCGGAGGCTTCAGTAGTTGTGGCCCTCGGGCTCAGTAGTTGTGGCACACGGGCTTAGTCTGTGGCATGTGGAATCTTCCTGGACCAGGGCTTCGAACCTGCATGCCCTGCATTTGCAGGTGGATTCTTAACCACTGTGCCACCAGGGAAGCCCAAAGGAGGTTCTAAAAGTATTATTTAAGGTTGCACATTTATGTGCAAAATATGTAATTCTTTTCTTGATAGTTCTGCTTGTCTAAAACAAATGATTTGATAAGGAGCACGCCTTAGCCCCGAAGGTGGGGGGGAGGGGCAGGAAACCTTTATAAAAAAAAAAATTATGGTGGCCTCCTTAACAGGCATAAGGTTGAATCTTTCTCAATGCTCATCTCTTAAAAATTGCTTTTCATTCAGAAAATTTCCTTTGCTCACCAGTTAAATATAACTATTAATCATTTTGAACCCAATTTCTTTAAAATACACTGTTGTTAATAAATGTTTTCTGGTGGTAGATAAGCGGATTCTGACATAGTTAATGAAAACAACACAATCAGCCTAAATGATTCTAAGGATTATCTTTTCATTTCATGGAGCTTTCTGAATATTTATCATTTATCCCTATCTGGGTTTTTTTTTCTGCAGTTGCTTTATTAAGCATTGCATTATTTGGTAATACAGACTGTGAGTTGAATGAAGTGGTATAAACTTGGGAAAAATGTAAATATCCAGATTAAATTCAGTATAGTCTTATGTGTTTAGAGTTTGTTTATTGTAACACAGTACTGTAGGTTTAAGGATTGAGGACTTAGAAGAAGATTGCAGCCTGAATTAGTGATCTGTCATATTTTAAACAAACTTGTGTTGAGATAATAAAGATAGAAGTTGTAAATATATAATCCCCCAGAAGGCAGGGGTTCTATCCAAAAAATTATTTCAGATAATGTTTCAGAAGAGGAATATACATGATTAAATATATAAATCTATTGTCTTAGGAAAAATTATACAAGGAACATAAGTCATTATCCAAATTTTGAAAAAACAGAAGAAAATTCACCCACAGCTCCACTATTTCAATAAAACTCTGTCATGATTTTGAGTTAATAAATGCTTGTTGACAATAAAGACAAAACAGTGAGCTCACCAGATTTTCATTTTTAAATATTGCATGCATGAGCAGGGAAAAATTTTGTAAATACCTTACTCAAGAATATATCGTACTTGAGAATCTGAGTGTGTACAGAGGTATATGTGTATCCATATATACATACACACCTTTCAGGAAATTGTCTAACATTTCTTAGAAAACACAATCCGCATCTTTATGAAGGTAAGTATTTTTGCGTTGTATTTAGTGACCGTATCATTTATTTTTCATAGCAAGATTTGGGTGGTCCCTACAGATGGTGCTGTCCTCCAAGCTGTCCCTGGCAAGGTGGATTCTATATGTCCCACTTCAAACCGGGAAGGCAGGACGACTTGAAAATGTTGAATTTTAAATGAGAGTTTAAGATTGACACAGAGTTAACTTCCCCTCGGGTATCCAAAATGCAGGAAGAGAAGCATTTTTCTCTAGGATGAAATAGAAAAGTGAAGATTTTCATTCGGTCCCTGCCCCACCCGGCTCCCAGCTCCCCAAGGTGGAACTGGCAAAACAGCTCTTCTTTGTGGCAGGTAAATGATTTTCTGCACGTTTGTGGCCCACTCTTGCACCTCGCACACTGTGTGTGCGGGCCTCACACTCCCTAGGTTGCTTTCAGCATCTCACTGCTTGCTTTCAAATCTGCTTCCCATCTGGAAGATATTGTCAGCTACCACTGTACTTCGCAGGCGAGGACAGAACTGAAGAGCAGAGGCTGTCAGACCAGCTGTTGAAGGGCTTACCACCTTTTATTCAGAAAAATCAGAGGCCCCCAGCAGCATGGTCTCCCTGCTTCTCCCAGAGCAGGCTCCCTGGTGAGATGTTAGGAAGGACTTAGCTTGAGAATGGGTCCTGAACCCACAGCTAAACTATTTATTAATCATCTCAACTCCAGCAGTTACTTGGGATGAATAGATCTTAATGGCTGCTTAATGAAAATATACGTAATATAGAGGATTAGACAACCGCAAGCAAGAGTCTACGTCATTTATTAGTTTCTTTCCATTTTAGGTGAGTGTGGACCAGACTGAGAAAAATATGCTAGACAGACATCAGTCAGGACATTTAGGATCCTATCCTAGCTTTGCCCTTGCTGGTGACCTTAGGCGAGGCATTTCAGCTGTAAAATAAAGGTGTTTGTGTGATCATCTGACAGTTAGGTTTGAGCGATTGCACATGGTCCTCTAAGATGGACCATTTTGCTGCATCCCAAAAAAACTATAAAAGAAGAGTTTTGTTTTGTTTTTTTGTTTTGATTTGGTATTTTGGTTTTTTTGTTTTGTTTCTTTTTTTGTTTGTCTTGCAGAACTTACATATCCTCAGTACTTCCCACAGCACAGCTGAATAACACACTCCAGCTCTTTGGCTAGGAAATTGATTTTCAGTTAAACAAACTTGAGTTTTCCAGTGGTGAGACTGGGTGTGGTGAGGTGCAGCTGTTTTCAAATGTAGATTTTGTTATTATTCAGGTATGGTGAGGTTAACAGGTCAGGAGACTACTGCCACTGGAAAGGTGGTTTATTACTGACGGTTCCCAAGAGGAGGGGGCACACCATGTTTGGTGCGGGGCGGGGGCGGT
>RJWK010056996.1:0-14269 GCA_004363435.1 Platanista minor
ACACAGACCTACTAGAGAATGGACTTGAGGATATGGGGAGGGGGAAGGGTAAGATGTGATAAAGTGAGAGAGTGGCGTGGACATATGTACACTACCAAACGTAAAATAGATAGCTAGTGGGAAGCAGCCGCATAGCACAGGGAGATCAGCTCAGTGCTTTGTGATCACCTGGATGGGTGGGATGGGGAGGGTGGGAAGGCGGGAGACGCAGGAGGGAGGAGATGTGGGAACATATGTGTATGTATAATTGATTCACTTTGTTATAAAGCAGAGACTGACACCATTGTAAGGCAATTATACTCCAATAAATATGTTAAAAAAAAAAAAAAAAAAAAGTAAGGTCAAGATAACTCCAGTGCTAATATTGATCTAAAATGTGTTGATATTTAATTAACAAAAGTTATCTGGGTCAGGGGGATAGCCACTATTGAGAACAAAAAGGAATATGCACATATGGATAGATCTATTTTAGATTAATTTTAATGAAATAACAGATTTATATCCATGCTTTGGGGCTATGGACAACTATTTTTTTTTTTTTTGCCTCAATACCAATTCACTATTTATAATTATATTTCATGCGTTAGAAAACAAAGCTAATACTATTGCATTACAGTGAATTACTGCCTTTCTATTTTGTTTTCATATACAAGTAGCTAACACAAAGAATAAAAATATTTTTAAAAATAAGAATAATTTAGATACTCTGAATAATTTACAACATTTTTTAACACTCATTCCATGTAAGAGTAAACCCTGATATAAAAGAATTTGGTTGCATATTGGTGGAGACAAGTTTTACAATTGTCATGACTCACTGTTTTCTAGTAAATGCAGAAATAGCTCTGAGGTTAATCTTCCATATCAAAATAAAATGAGCTGCCACCTGCTCTAATGACTTCTCATTGCTCTGAAGTGGCTGATGAGCCAGACAGCAGCTGGAGAAGGAAATGCCTTATGATGCCAGTGGTTTGTTTACCTAATTCTACTTTAACTCATTTTACTTGATTTTTCAAATGGTATTTATGGTTTTCTTCTGATTATAAAAATAATGTATTTCCATTGAGAATACACAGAAAATTTACCTCCATTTTGAACATTTAGAAATTTAGTAACTAATTTTCTTAACATTTTCAGTGCATATGTAATTTTAAATTAAAAAGGAAAAATATCATATGTACAATTTTCTACCCACCATATTTCATTTACCTCCATTTTGAACATTTAGAAATTTAGTAACTAATTTTCTTAACATTTTCAGTGCATATGTAATTTTAAATTAAAAAGGAAAAATATCATAGGTACAATTTTCTACCCACCATATTTCATTTACCTCCATTTTGAACATTTAGAAATTTAGTAACTAATTTTCTTAACATTTTCAGTGCATATGTAATTTTAAATTAAAAAGGAAAAATATCATATGTACAATTTTCTACCCACCATATTTCATTTAATAAACTACTGTGACTGTTTTATAATATTAAAATATTTTTAAAACATACTTTACTGATGTTGTAATGTTTTTGCCTTTATCAATATGGTAATTTATCTAACCAGCTTACCACTTTTCAAAATTTAAGTTGTTTCAATTTCTGGATAATATAAATGAATAAAACTTTAGATAGGACTTTACCCTATAGGTTAAGTTATTTTTACATAAAGATTTTTGAAAAATTCAAAGGTTTTCAATGAACATTGCCAGCTTGCTTTCTAGAAATTTTAATCAACTTACACGACCTGCAGCACTGAATGAAACAGGCCATTCAGATGTATAATTGATACTTATAAATTAACTACTAAATTCTACCTTTTCCAAGTTAATATGTAGAAAATCATATCACTTTGTTATGGTTTGCTAGTCTTTGACATTTTTGTGTGGTTGTCACATAATTTTTTTTAATTTGTATTTCATCATTTGGGAATTGCCTATCCTTTTTTTTGCCGTTTTTTTAAAGGAGTACCTCGTATTACTAAAACCAAACCAAAACAAAACAAAATTAAAAATTCTATGTGGATTAAGAATGTCTACACTTTTCTGTCATGCATGTTCTAAATCTAAGTTCTAAGGTTATAATAAATTTTCAATACCACATATATTATTTTTGATGTCAAATTACTTTATTATAATTTAAACTACTAATTTTCTCTCCATGGTCTTTTCCTTTATTATATTTATAAAAAGCACTAGAATATATATGCATAGTACTGTTTAATATTTTAATATCACAATACATTTTTTAATTAAGATTTTTAAAATTAAGATTACGACATATATATATGCATATATATAAGATCATAGCAAATATATATAAATTATCTATCCAACTAATTTCATTTAATAAAATAAAGTGTTACAATTTTATGATAGTAAATATTTTGGAAATTAATTCTTATGTTCCCTCTCTTCATCTCTTACTATTTCTTCCATAACTCACTTCTCTTTTCCTTGATTTTTGTTTTGTTTTTGAGCTTAGTATTTTTTTTTTCCGGTACATCAAAAAGGTTTTAAGGATATGCTTTATTATTATTTTATCTGAGACATATAACTTTTTTCTCAAATATTCAATGTGCATTTCACATTGTGAATGCATGTTCCCAAAATATGTTCTCAAATATTGTAGTTACTTTAATGATTTTTTTCTTTATTTTTAAAATAGTGACTTTTCTTTCTTAGGACACCTATGATTCTTCAGGTTGAGTTCAACATTATCTGTCTTCCTTTTCACTCTTTGATTCTTTACCCTTCATTTGAAGGGGTATATTCAAGTCTGTCAATCACAATGACATCAATTATTCTTTCCAAAACATTTCTCCTCTAAATTTTTTTTCTATTTTTCTATTAATTTTTAGTTTCCTTGTAATATTTCTGTATTTCATACATCTAACTTTCACTTCATCTTTATTCTTTTATCTTAATATATGGCTTTACATTTTGTTTCAATTTGTATTCTATAGAAGCTAAATGTTCTTTCATATTATTGGTGTTAATAATCTTTACAAATCTTTCTTCCATTGTTTTATATATAGTTTTCCTATTTGATTTTCTTCTGAGAATCAATAAGAAGCTTTCCTTTCCTTTTTCTATATGAATTTTTATATGTAAATTGTATTTTCATTTAAATCACTTAGTGAAATGAGATTTATCCAGAGTCTCTACTTGTTGGTAGCTCCAATGCGTCTCTGCATGACATTTCAACTTTCTTTGGAAATGCCATATAATTTAGGAAAGATGCAATATCTGGTGCTATCCTGCTTATACAGGCAGCTCACCAGCCATTTATTAACTCTCTGATACTTGATATAGTGTTAAACTCTGATCCTCAGTAGTCTGGAGAATCAAGCTATGAATATTTTGTGAGGACTATACACAATATAGTTGTAAAATATCTGACATATTATCTGGTCCAAATTAGGTAAATAAATAACTGGAGTTATTACAATTCTATGGTGTTCAACCATGTTTTGGGTTACAGTCTTGATTTTTTCTGTGCTGTTCAGTTTCTAGGCATTTTAAAAATTCTTGATGGGTGTGACTCTTATAGTAACTTGATCAGTGAAATTTCATGAATTTACTCATTAAAATTTTTCTTTCATGACAGAAAAGGTGCTGAACCTAAATAACAAGTCTATTTGATAACCAAAAGTGGTTGTAGTGATTTAAGTGCAAAGGAGTCATAAAAAGGCTTTATGGAAGAATACGGAGGGAGGAATAAATATTTTGATGAACTAAATTCTTATAACCATGCGTGTGAACATAGTTTGTATTACATAATCCTCAATTTTCTAAAAGTGTGTTTAGAAAGTTTTTGAAAAGTCAGATGTTATGAGAATTAGAATGCACTTTACATTTAGAAAAATTTTGAATATTTGTATTGCTTTTATTATATGATAATATAATGCTAACATATTAATAAATGATATTATATAGTGTATATTAGATAATAAAATGGCAATATAATATTTTATTTTAATTATTAGCATTTTAAAATCTTCTTTGGAGCATAGATAAAACATTCTCCGACATGAATCGTACCAATGTTTTCTTAGGTCTCCCAAGACAATAGAAATAAAAACAAAAATAAACAAATGGGATCTAATCAAACTTACAAGCTTTTGCACAACAAAGGAAACCAAACAGCAACAAGAACAAAAACCCCAAAAGAAAACCTATGGAATGGGAGAAAATATTTGCAAATGATGTGGCAGACAAGGGCTTAATCTCCAAAATATACAAAAAACTCATACAACTCAACAACAACAACAGCAAAACAAATAACCCAATCAAAATATAGGCAGAAGAACTTAATAGACATTTCTCCAAAGAAGACATACAGATGGCCAGTAAGCACATGAAAAGATGCTCAACATCACTAATTATTAGAGAAATGCAAGTCAAAACCACAATGAGGTACCACCTCACACTGGTCAGGATGGCCATCATTAAAATGTGTACAAATAACAAATCCTGGAGAGGATTTGGAGAAAAAGGAACCCTACAACACCACTGGTGGGAATGTAAGTTGGTACAGCCACTATGGAAAACAGTATGGAGGTTTCTCAGAAAACTAAAAATAGAATTACAATATGATCCAGCAATCCCACTTTTGGGAATATATCCAGACAAAGCTATAATTCAAAAAGATTCATGCACCCGTATGTTCATAGCAGCACTGTTCACAGTAGCCAAAACATGGACACAACCTAAATGTCCATCAACAGATGAATGGATAAAGACATGTGGTACATATATACAATGGAATACTACTCTGTCATAAAAACAGAACAAAATAATGTTATTTGAAGCAACATGGATGCAACTAGAGATTATCATACTAAGTGAAGTAAGTCTGAAAGATAAAAACAAACATATGCTATCACTTATATGTGGAATCTAAACTACGGTGCAATTGAACATATCTACAAAACAGAAACAGACTCATAGACATAGAGAACAGACTTGTGATTGACAAAGGTGGGGGGGAAGGAGAGGAATGGACTGGGAGTTTGGGGTTGATAGATGCAAACTATTACATTTAGAATGGATAAGCAACAAGGTCTCAATGTATAGCACAGGGAACTATTGAATACCCTGTGATAAACCATAATGGAAAAGAATATAAAAAGAGAATGTATATATGTGTATAACTGCGTCACTTTGCTGTACAGCAGAGATTGCCACAACATTGTAAATCAACTATATTTCAATTAAAAAATTTAAAATAAGTAATGAATAAATAAAAGCTTCATTGGTATGGGAATGATATTTATTAAAATTGTTGGTCTAAGTTTTTTTTTTCTCTTATTCCATAAATCAAGATATTGATCCAATGCCCTTTATCCAATGCTGACAATTCATTGAAACTAAAATAATTCTTATGACTCTCCTATCTTCAAATTTTTAAAATTTTATTTACCAATGTTTTCTGCTTTGAACAGTTATCTATGACTTTGAAAGCATGCAGACACTAGCATATATTAGATAGAACTTAAAGCTATAGGTACAGATCAAATTTGTCTGTACATATTGAAATAAATTTCTAGACATAAGACAGAGCCACTCCTGCTCAGAATACCACATCATCAAACCAAGCTTTCCTGTTTCTGTGTTTGACCAGAAATGAAGTATATGCAGTCGCCAGTCACCAAATACCAACTCATCTCTGGACTATATACTTGTTTCTTTGTTCCTTGATCTTTATAAATAAGGTCATATTTGTAACCCCAGGCAATTTTGCCCTGTTTTTATGTGCTGCTTCTAACACTCTGTAAAGCTCACTCACACCCAAAATTGTTCAGAAAGAGTGCTCTTTGCTTGTAAGGCACTGTACTTCCTCAGTCCATGGATTGTTTTCCCTTGAACGGAGGACATCACATTCTTTACTAAATTGTTTTACTTTTGATGTTTGACTGTTTTGGTGACAAGAGGGAACCTGAAGACAACTGCTGAACATTCCAAGACAGCTCCCAAACACAGGCAAAGATACCCACAGAGCCCTTGGGCCTGCGGCCTCTTCAGCCACTCTCTGAGATCTCCAGTAAGGGTCTCTTGGATTGAATTCCACTTATTTTGCCTTCTGAGCTCTTCATGTTTGTTTCCGTTAATGCTCCTGGGTGGAAAATTGCAGTGTGATAGACTCCATATTTTTACCATGAGACCTAGTGGGCCTCAACATTTGGGTTTGTGGCCAACTTCGTCTACCAGGTTTGTGGCCAACTTCATCTACCAGTGGGCCTTCAAGAGGTCCTAAGTAGGTCTCAGTGGCTGTGTACAGGCAGCCAGAAACATTACATCTGTTTGAATTGGGTAGGATTACTTCAAAAATGGAAAATAATGGGTACCCCTCAATCTAAAGAAACCAAGACAACAGCCACTGGAGGACTCAGAAAAGCTTTGAGGTAAATCCACAGCATAAACTGGTAGAGGACTCAGGGAAGTAAACTAAGACAAGCGATTTGGACCATTTTGACCAACAGAGCATCAAAATATAAGTAGGCACAAGTTAGACTATTAAAAGCCTTTAGTGCATCTGCCACTATAAAGAAATCTTCTCATGAAAGGCATAATATATCTGTTGTCAATGGGAATCTCAGAAGCCAAAGCCACAAAATTGGTGGACACACATCAAGCACTTGAGAATTATTAGAACCCTCACTACCTAACTCTAAGACTCCTTTCCTAGGATAAGTTGGTCACAGAATGGGTTAGGTTGACACTAGGTTACCTTCCAACCTCAAGAAAGTTTTCATTCAATGAGAAACACTGTAAAATGCCATAAAATTCCTAATCCAGCAGCACATCCATTAATTTGGCTCTGAGGGACCCAAGACTTAGCTATAGAAATGGGATCCTCAAGTTTAAAGAATTGAGTGTGTCCCATTCCAGCATACCTGCTTATTTTATGTCTAAAGACTGGTCTTGGAAGATGTAGATATCTACAAAAATGTCAAAATCTTACTAAGATAACCTAGAATTACAATGGTCATTATGGGAAATGTTCCAATTAGACAAGGTCAGTCATTTAAGAAGTGCACTTGAAAGCAGATTCTCCCAAATCAAACAAACAGAATGAGATATCTTTTATCATTAACATGCAGAAACCTTTTCTTAAATTAATTTTTATTGGAGTATAGTTGCTTTACAATGTTGTGTTAGTTTCTGCTGTACAACAAAGTGAATCAGCTATACGTATACATATACCCCCTATTTTTTAGATTCCCTTCCCATTTAGGTCACCACAGAGCATTGAGTAGAGTTCCCTGAACTATACAGTAGGTTCTCACTAGTTATCTATGTATATTTTATACATAGTACTGTATATGTGTCAACCCAATCTCCCAATCCATTCCACCCCTTCTTTCCCCCCTTGGGGGGACATAGTACTGTATATGTGTCAACCCAATCTCCCAATCCATACCACCCCTTGGTATCCATATGTCCATTCTATACGTCTGTGTCTCTATTTCCTCTTTGCAAATAAGTTCATCTGTATCATTTTTCTAGATTCCACATATAAGCAATATTACACAATATTTGTTTTTCTCTTTCTGACTTACTGCACTCTGTATGATGGATCCTAGGTCCACCCACCTCACTATAAATAACTCAATTTCATTTCTTTTGATGGCTAAGTAATATTCCACTGTATATATGTGCCACATCTTCTTTATTCATTCATCTGTTGAGGCACTTTTAGATTGCTCCCATGTCCTGGCTACTGTAAATAGTGCTGCAATGAACATTGGGGTACTTGTATCTTTTTGAATTATAGTTTTCTCTAGGTATATGCCCAGGAGTGGGATTTCTGGGTCATATGGTAGTTCTATTTTTAGTTTTTGAAGGAACTGCCATACTGTTCTCCATAGTGGCTGTATCAATTTACTTTCCCACCAACAGGGTAAGAGGGTTCCCTTTTCTCCACATCCTCTCCAGAATTGATTGTTTGTAGATGAACATTCTGACCAGTGGGAGGTGATACGTCATTGTAGTTCTGATTTGCATTTCTCTAATACTTAGTGATGTTGAGCAGCTTTTCATGTGTTTGTGGGCCATCTGTATGTCTTCTTTGGTGAAATGTCTATTTAGGTCTTCAACCCACTTTTTGATTGGGTTGTTTGTTTTTTTGATATTGAGCTGCATGTTCTGCTTGTATATTTTGGAGATTAATCCCTTATCAGTTGCTTTGTTTGTAAATATTTTTTCCCATTCTGTGGGTTGTCTTTTCATCTTGCTTACGGTTTCCTTTGCTGTGCAAAAGCTTTTAAATTTAATTATGTCCTATTTGGTTATTTTTATTTTCATTACTCTAGGAGGTGGGTCAAAAAATGTCTCTCTGTAACTTATGTCAGAGCGTTTTGACTATGTTTTCCTCTAAGAGTTTTAGAGTGTTTGGCCTTACATTTATGTCTTTGATTCATTTAGAGTTTATTTTTTTGTATGGTGTTAGGAAGTGTTCTAATTTCATTGTTTTACATGTAGCTGATTAGTTTTCCCAGCACCACTTATTGAAGAGACTGTCTTTTCTCCATTGTATATTCTTGCCTTCTTTATCATAGATTAGGTGACCATAAGTGCATGGGTTTATCTCTGGGCTTTCTATCCTGTTCCACTTATCAATATTTCTTTCTTTCTTTTTTTTTTTGTGCTAGTACCACACTGTCTTGATTACTGTACGTTTGAAGTATAGTCTGATTTAACTAAAATTAAAATTAAGGGAAAATCTTGCCAGGTATTTGTAGATACTAGGGCTATACTCTCTACTTTAAACCCCACTTGCTTGGGAGCTTTCAGATGGGATCCTGGGAAAACTGGCTGTCCAGTGAAAAATTCCTTCCAGAGAATTTTTACCAGATTCAGCTCTCCCAGTTCTCCTTAGGGCCTTGTTGAGAAAGGAATGTAAAATTTCACATTGTCCCCTCCTTTCCTAATCCAGACTTTTGTGAATAAAAAATCCCAATTCATTTTTTATTGCTATTTTTCTCCCCAATGTATGGCAATTGTCTTCTTAATTCGTCTCATGTTTTGTTCTGAGAACTTTGCTTTGCTTTCTGCCTGCCCGAGGAACATGGTTTTTTGGTTCTCACTTATATAGGCAGCTCACCTCTCAGGTTGGTGTCCCAGGAATATGGCCAACAGAAATGTGGGTTGCACTCCATCTGTAGCTAGGGGTTTCTTGATCTTGAGAGAGTAGTATCATTTGTACCCTCTTTGAGGATGCCTCTTGCATCCCTGGTGTTGTTCAATACTGCCTGGAATATTTACTGTTTGTTCCAGCTGAAATTTGACAAGATATTAAAAATGATTTTTTTAAGTAGCTTTATGATCAGAGGTTGGCCAAATTGGAAGCTGTCATTCAGAACATGGTAAGAATTTTTTTAAAGTCCTTCTTCCTTAAGACAAAATGAAACTATGTACCCAGAGGTGGGAAAATATTCCAAGGACAACAGCTCTAAATCTAGAACACTAGAATCTTCTTTTTCTATTATTATTATTTTTTTGCATTATCATATCCATCTTGTGGCTAAAATTTTAAAACAGAAGCTATGAGATCTCTGTTTGCATCCATGTGTATCTTTATGTATGTCTATACATGTATGTTATAGATGTGTAATTTTTCTACCTTAAATTGTATTGCCAAAATTAATTTGTAAAACACTTTATCTAATTTACTTAAAGAAAATCAAACATTTACAGAAATCAAGTATGCTCTCAGACATATGGAAGGTAAGCCAAATGTATTTCAAGTTCACATCGTCTATGATAAACTTCAGTAAATCTAGTTAAGTTGCTGGTTGAATTAAAATAGGCATGTCTTTACATTTATCAGCATTAAATACAACTTTTATTCTATGTAGGTTTACTAAAAATCAAATGAGCTCATGTTATCTCTGTCATAGAATTTGTCAGCAAGAAAAATAACTTAAGATGGTGGCTTCCTCTTCAATGTCTCGTTTTTGAAGAGCAAAATTTTTGAAATTTTCATGAGTAATCTAAACATTATTGTTAATAACAAGTAAATTAAATAAATGTAACATAAAAATTTTCAACAATAATTTTTCTTTATGGTACATTTACTTAATAGTTTCCAAAATATTTTTGGTATCTTGAAATATTCAAGTTATACTGAGGTAAGTTAAATGATGGATGTTAATTGAATATCAAGATCATTTCCAAATAGGTTAATATATTAATTATTGATCCTTGGTTTATCCAATTTTGGCTTCCCTATATAGAGGAACTAAATATATTTGAGCCAATTAGTAGACATGTTTTGTGAACATTGAAGATTTTACTGTGAAGGAGAATATACTTGTAAAAATTATAAAATGTATTTATAAATTTTCCAGTCCACAGAATGCTACTGTGACGGTCCACAGATGCTTCCTTCTTAACTTTCACTGGGAATAAAGGATTATATGGATTAAGGTTTATAATCAATATATGTAATTAAAATTACTTTAAATAATAAGAGTGAAAGAAAATAATCTGTATGAAAGCCAAATGATTAGTTGTCCCAGAATCGGTAAAAAATAATAAAACTTGAATGAATATACAATGTTGTAGAGGTTTGTAGAAAGAGAATCTTGGGAAAGGAATTTTATGTGTGATTAAGCAATGGTCAAATTTTTCTTTCCAAATCGCTTAGGAAGAATGCTCTACTGCTTGTGTGACACTGCTGTCTCCCAATCCATGGACTGTTTTCCCTTGAAGAAAGGACATCAAACATATCATGATAATTTTAATTTTGTAATTTGATATACCACATGTGTTATTTCAATAATTTAAGCTTTTTCAGTAATTTAACCTTTTAGATATTTAGAGCCAGTGAATATATTATAAAAATCGTGACATAAAGACTGAATGATTGAGAGCAGAGATAAGATGGCAGAAGAATGAGACAAGGAGATCACCTTCCTCCCCACAGATACACCAGAAATACATCTACACGTGGAACAGCTCCTACAGAACAGCTACTGAATGCTGACAGAAGACCTCAGACTTCCCAAAAGGCAAGAAACTCCCCATGTACCTGGGTAGGGCAAAAAAAAAAAAAAAAAGAATAAACAGAGACAAAAGAAGAGGGATGGGACCTGCACCAGTGGGAGGGAACTGTAAAGGAGGAAAGATTTCCACACACTAGGAAGTCCTTTCCTTGGCGGAGATTGCAGGTGGCAGAGGGGGGAAGCTTCGGAGCCATGGAGGAAAGCACAACAACAGGGGTGTGGAGGGCATAGCAGAGAGATTCCTTGCCAGAAGATCAGTGCCGACTGGCACTCACCAGCCCAAGAGGCTTGTGTGCACACCCACTGGGCAGACGGGGCTGGGAGCTGAGGCTCAGGCTTCGGTCAGAACACAGGGAGAGTACTGGGGTTGGCAGTGTGAACACAGCCTGCAGGGGGTTAGTGCACCACGGCTAGCTGGGAGGTAGTGTGGGGAAAAGTCTGGACCTGCCGAAGAGGCAAGAGACTTTTTCCTCTCTCTTTGTTTCCTGGTGCACGAAGAGAGGGGATTAAGAGCACTGCATAAAGGAGCTCCAGAGATGGTTGCGAACCACTGCTAACAGTGCAGACCACAGAGATGGGCATGAGATGCTAAGGCTGCTGCTGCCACCACCAAGAAGTCTGTGTGAGAGCACAGGTCACTATCCACACCTTCCTTGCAGGGAGCCTGTGCAGCCTGCCACTGCCAGTGTCTCTGGATCCAGGGACAACTTCCCCGGGAGTATGCATGGCGCACCTCAGGCTGGTGCAAAGTCCTGTTGGCCTTTGCTACCGCAAGCTTGCCCTGCACTCCCTGCCTCTCCCTCCTCCAGGCCTGAGTGAGCCAGAGCCCCAGAGTCAGCTGCTCCTTTAACCCTGTAATGTCTGAGCGAAGAACAGACACCCTCTGGTGACCTACAGGCAGAGGCAGGACCAGATCCAAAGCTGAGCCCCGAGAGCTGTGCGAACAAAGAAGAGAAAGGTAAATCTCTCCCAACAGCCTCAGGAGCAGCGGATTAAATGCCCAAAATCAACTTAATGTACCCTGCATCGGTGGAATACATGAATAGACAATGAATCATCCCAAATTGAGGAGGTGGACTTTGAGAGCAAGATTTATTATTTTTTCCACTTTTCCTCTTTTTGTGAGTGTGTATGTGTATTCTTCTGTGTGAAATTTTGTCTGTATAGCTTTGTTTTCACCATATGTCCTAGGGTTCTACACATCTGTGTTTTTTTTTTTAATTAATAAAATTATCTTAATAATTATTTTTTATTTTAATAACTATATTTTACTTTATCTTACTTTATTTTATTTTATCCTCTATCTTTCTTCCTTCCTTCCTTCCTTTTTTCTTTCTTTCTTCCTTTCTTTCTACTTTTTCTCCATTTTATTCTGAGCCGTATCGATGAAAGGCTCTTGGTGCTGCAGCCAGGAGTCAGTGCTGCGCCTCTGAGGTGGGAGAGCCAACTGCAGGACACTGGTCCACAAGAACACCCCCAGCTCCACATAATATCAAACGTAGAAAATCTCCCAGAGATCTCCATGTCAACACCAGGACCCAGCGTCACTCAATGAGCAGCAAGCTACAGTGCTAGACACCCTATGCCATACAACTAGCAAAACAGGAACACAACCCTACCTATTAGCAGAGAGGCTGCCTAGATCATAATAAGGCCACACACAGCCCAAAACACACCACTGGATGCTGTCCTGCCCACCAGAAAGACAAGATCCACCCTCATCCACCAGGACGCAGGCACTAGTCCTCTCTACCAGGAGCCTACACAACCCACTGAACCAACCTTAGCCACTGGAGACTGACACCAAAAACAACGGGAACAATGAACCTGCAGCCTGCAAAAAGGAGACCCCAAACACAGTAAGATAAGCAAAATGAGAAGGCAGAAAAACACACAGCAGATGAAGGAGCAAGATAAAAACCCACCAGACCTAACAAATGAAGAGGAAATAGGGAGTCTACCTGAAAAAGAAATCAGAATAATGATAGTAAAAATGATCCAAAATCTTGGAAATAGAATAGACAAAATGCAAGAAACATTTAACAAGGACCTAGAAGAACAAAAGATAAAACAAGCAATGATGAACAAAACAATAAATGAAATTAAAAATACTCTACATGGGATCAACAGCAGAATAACTGAGGCAGAAGAACGGATAAGTGATTTGGAATACAAAATAGTGGAAATAAATACTGCAGAGCAGAATAAAGAAAAAAGAATGAAAAGAACTGAGGACAGTCTCAGAGACCTCTGATACAACATTAAATGCACCAACTTTCAAATTATAGGGTTTCCAGAAGAAGAAGAGAAAAAGAAAGGTACTGAGAAAATATTTGAAGAGATTATAGTTGATAACTTCCTTAATGTGGGAAAGAAAATATTTAATCAAGTCCAGGAAGCACAGAGAGTCCCATACAGGATAAATCCAAGGAGAAACACACCAAGACACATACTAATCAAACTATCAAAAATTAAATACAAAGAAAACATATTAAAAGCAACAAGGGAAAAACAACAAATCACACACAAGGGAATCCCCATAAGGTAAAAAGCTGATCTTTCAGGAGAAGCTCTTCAAGACAGAAGGAACAGACAGGACATATTTAAAGTGATGAAGGAGAAAAACTTACAACCAAGATTACTCTACGCAGCAAGGCTCTCATTCATAGTTGATAGAAAAATTAAAACCTTTGCAGAAAAGCAAAAGCTGAGAGAGTTCAGCACCACCAAACCAGCTTTACAACAAATGCTAAAGGAACTTCTCTCAGCAAGAAACACAAGAGAAGGAGAGACCTACAATAACAAACCCAAAACAATTAAGAAAATGGGAATAGAAACACACATGCCGATAATTACCTTAAATGTAAATGGATTAAATACTCCCAATGAAAGACACAGACTGGTTGAATGGATACAAAAACAAGACCCATATATATGCTGTCTAGAAGAGACCCACTTCGGACCTAGAGTCACATACAGACTGAAAGTAAGGGGATGGAAAAAGATATACCATGCAAATGGAAACCAAAAGAAAGCTGGAGTAGCAAATCTCATATCAGACTAAATAGACTTTAAAATAAAGACTATTAGAAAAGAAAAAGAAGGACACTACATAATGATCAAGAGATCAATCCAAGAAGATATAAAAATTGTAAATATTTTTACACACAAAAGAGGAGGACCTCAATACATAAGGCAAATACTAATAGCCATAAAAGGGGAAATCGACAGTAACGCATTCATAGTAGGCGACTTTAACACCCCA
>RJWK010056997.1:0-14267 GCA_004363435.1 Platanista minor
AACATATGTATATGTAAAATTGATTCACTTTGTTATAAAGCAGAAACTAACACCATTGTAAAGCAATTATACTCCAATAAAGATGTAAAAAAATATGTATATATATATATATATATATGTATATGTATAACTGAATCACTTTGCTGTACACCTGAAACTAACACTACATTGTAAATCAACTATACTTCAGTTAAAACACTCGCGCACACACACACACACACACACACACAGAAAATTACAGAGTATAAATAACAACCACCCATTTATTTACCCTTCCCCGATTTAACAAGTGTTAAAATATTAAGTGTGTCGAATGTTAAATTTAACACTTTACAAGTTCCCTCCCTGCCAGAGGCCATCACTCTTCTGATTTCTACCTTTGCAGATTAATTTCACCTGTTCATATGAAAGGACTCATATATTATGCAATCTGGCGCCTGACGTCTTTCACCTATGACAAAGTCGAAATTCATCCATGTTGTTACCCATATCTGTAGTCTGTTCTCTTTTATTGCTGACTGGTAAGTTCAGTGTATGAATTTACCAGCTTGGTTGTCCATTCTTTAAACAACACCCTCACCCGTGCCCTGCCTCCCACAAGTGCCCTCTGAGGCGGTGGTGTGCTCCTGTCCAGGTTCATGTCCAAGCAGTGGGGCCTCTCCACCTCTCTGTCCTGCCCCTTCCTCTCATATGCAGCCTGATTCCTGAGGCCCCAGAGAGCTACCAGGACCCTGGGCATCAAGTAGGTCTCAAGGGCTGGGGGAGGGTAGTCTTCTGGGATAGCCGGGCCCTGGAGAAGGAAGTCAGACCTCCGGAGGTGGTGGTGGTGGGAGAGTATGGGGGCTTTTCACCAAGATGCCTTTGGCCTCTGGCCCCTGACTTTCTATAATTAACCAAGTACTTCCTCACTGAGGCTTCCTCCTGCCATGTCAAGCCCTGAGTCATTATTTTAACTCCCCCCGAGACCCGGAGCATCCTTCAGTGCTCTGCTGGCCGGCCCTCTTTTTCTCTGATGCGCTGCTCGGGGATGGCCTTTGGAGTTGTGCTGCTCCTGGCTGGTTAGTGGGGCTCCTCAAGGCTGGGAGAAGCCTTGTGGTGGGGTCTCTGTCTGGCAGGACAGGCGGGGGGCTGTTCGCTCAGCTCTCAGGAGGAGCTGAGGGAAGGGAAGAGGCCTCATATCCAGTCTGGCTTGGAGGAAGGAATGGCCTGGAATCTGGGGAGGGGTGCGAGCAGAGCAAAGCTGAGGGAACTGGGCTCATGAGTTATGCTTGGGTGGAGGGTGAGCTGCTCTCCACCTTTCCCACGGCCCCCCTCCCTCCCGTGCGGGCCCTGGAGTGGGTGCTGTGAGAGGAGGGAGTCTGCCCCAGCGCCCCTGGGAGGGGAAGCCACGAGGAAGAGGAAGACTTTGGACAGCACCTCCTTGGCCCTGCATGTCCCCCGAGTCTTGATTTCAGGCAGGCTGTCCCACTGCTGCCAAGAGAACAGTCCAGAAGTTGACAACGGTATCAGGACCACATTCGTGTGTCATTTAAAAAATCAGTTGGGTGTCAGTTGAAAATCAGATTTCACCCCCAAAACCCGATTTCCAGCTTTTCTTGAGAAATGGGAAGGTCTGGTTGCTCTGGGTACCAGAGCCTGGGAATGACTACCCCACTTTATTCCCTGGTGCTCATACCACCATCCCCAACTTCACTCTTTGATGTCACCTGCCCGGCTTCTGAGGCACCTGGGTCTGAGTCCCTTGGTATCCTGCTACTTGTCAGATCACAGGGGCCACTTTCAGGAATAGAATCACCCTTGTGAGGAAGACATAGGATGTGAGGCTCCCCTGCATGTGGCCGCAGCAGGGTCCCAGAATCCTAAACATCTAGCCTCTTCCCAGAACCCCAGGGTTCAGGTGTCTGGACCTTCCCTGTCACTGCCTGGCCTGGTGCTTGACTTCCTTAGAGCTTCCCTACTCTTGGGGTTGGAGTCAACTCCTCAATCCAGAGAGAGCCGGGCCTTCTAGGAGGAATGGGGAGGAAAGTGGGAGGACTTTTTCCCTCCTAGAAGTGGAGGAATGGGAAAGCCCTCCTCATTCCTCCCTTTCTAGGAGGAATAGGGAGGAATGGGGAGGAATGGGAGGAATGGGGAGGGCTTTTTCCAACACCCCCGCAATTGCTTGTGGGGTGGTTGGAAAAAGCCCTTGAAATGTAGGGGTTCTTCCCTGAAGCTTTCTAGCTTAGGCTTTGGGAAGGGGGACATTGATGAGTCAAGGTTGGTGAGAGTGAATTGGATTCCTGGCTGTGCCAGTGACTTGTTGTGCAGTTCTGGGTCAGTCAGCAAATACTAAAGTCACCTGCTAAGGGCCAGGCACTGTCCCAGGCACCAAGACAAGAGAGATGTGGTAGTCCTTGCCCTCCTAGAGGCTGGCACCAGGGATGGGGACATGGAGAACACATAATGACAAATAATTAATCTCAGAATTCTAAGTCTGTTCCCAATCTGGATCTTAGGGTCTCTGCACAACGAGAACATGGGGCACGACAGTTTTTAAGTGGGATGACCTAGGCACAGTCCCAATATCCCTGGTGTAATTATTAATGGTGCCCCTTCCACTCTTAGAAGGTCCCAGTTTAGACAGTAAATGTACGGTCACTTTATCTTTAAAGGACATTCCTGATCTAAGCTATCAGGAGGTGACTGGCCTAATTTCAGCTTGTGGATGTATTTGAAGTGTCCATGAGGGGACATTTCTCTGGATGGTTGCCCGTTGCATTGTGATTTGACTATTTTTGATGGAGGGTGAGAGATGGGAACCACACAGAAGGCAACCAGGAAACAGAGAAGGAAAGAATGCCCTTCTCCCGGACAGATGGGGAACCAAGGCTATGCGGGGTGGGTATCAAGACCCCAAGAAGTCAGGGGTCCAGAGGAGAAGGGGCTTCTCTGACTGTCCCTTTCACCTCCCCTTCCCAAACTGTGCAGTTATGGCTTCTTATCATGGATTCAACTTGGATGTGGAGGAGCCCATGGTCTTCCAAGAGGATGGAGCCGGCTTTGGGCAGAGCGTGGTCCAGTTTGGCAGATCTAGGTAGGCTCCGCCCACTTCCTCAGCTCCACCCTCTTGGCCTGCAGGCAGGTGGCTGCATGTGGCAGCCCAGGAGATTCCCTGGAGGAAGGGCAGCATGGGGGAGAAGCCTGTACATGATACCACTGACTACTGACCCCTGGCATGAGCTGGGCAAGGACAGGGTCAGCCGTGCCCAGCCTGCCCAGTCCTTAAGGGTCTGTGCTGGCCCTGTGAGGATCCCCGTGCATGAAGGAGTGTGACACCAAATAGCAAATAGGAAACACCAGGACAGGCAGAGAGGGAGGCACTGCAGAAGAAAGGGGGAAAAATTTTTTTCAAGAACAAGAGACCCCGCATTTTTATTTTGCACTGGGACCAGAAAATTATGTACCTGCCCTGCCTCCAGAAATGCACATTCTTGGGTCCCAGAGACAGGGACCCAAGGAGTTGAAGTTACAGTGTGTTGCAAGCATAACCAAAGTCTGGGAGGCAGAAGAAGGGAGACCTCAAACCTAGGAGGGAATTCCAGGAAGACTTCACAGAGGAGGTGGCATTGGCAATGAGCCTGAGAGCACAGGACGGTTCACTTGGCCAAGAGGGAGCACACAGAGGTCACTGAGTTCTAAATGTACATCCCTCCTCCTTCCTCACCCTGCTGGCAGGCTGGGAATGTGGAAGCAAGTGCCAGGCGCCAGAGTTTTATTTTTTCTTTGTTTGTTTGTGTTGAAATATAACACAGAGACTGAAATGCACAAATCCAAAATCCAACTCAATGAATTTTTCATATGTGTGTACCCAGGTAAACACCACCTAGATCAAGATGTAGAACCTCTCCAGCCCCCTCTCGCCTGGGTTCCCTTGGGACTCTCCTGATCACACAACACCGAACAAATCCAAAGAGAGCCTCTGTCCCACTTACCATCACCACCAATTTGTGTTGGGGCCCTATTTTTTAAAAAAATGAAAATAAAACTCTTGATTGACTGCTGTTCACCAGTATTTACAGTAAAGTAAATAATATATATTGGATGATATTCTGATTGCTACAAAGTTACTGTTTTTCCTCGTTTCTGCTGAGTTGTTACCCAAATACAAGAAGACTGAGCCCACGTCTAAGGAATGGGTAGGGGTGAAGAAAAACATGCAGATCAATAGTCTAAAAGTTTATTCATGCATTTGTGCCAGCAGGTCCCAAACGGCTACATCTCCAGCCATCTGATTCAGTTTCATCCTCCAGCCTTAGACAAACAGGGATTTCAGGTTTCCATAAGGAAATGGCTCTCTAGAAGGACTCTTTAAATGACAATTTAACAAGTCTTGCTTGGCTAATTAGTTAAAATACACTAGTATTTGTCAAGTTTCCTCATCTGAGTAGCAAGGTTGTTGGTAGTGAGAACATTTTTCCAAATTAAAAAGTTCTCTCCTCTCAAGGAGTTTTGCAGATAAATAGTTGCATTTATATCACTGCAGATATAGATGTGGCTTCTGATACAGCTGCTTAAAATGGTCCAATTTAAATTGTTTATCTTATATTTAAATTGTCCAATTAATTACAGAATTATCTATTTGGTTTCAAAAGCTTATGGCTTCAGGACATTTTTTCTATTTGAGGCGACCAATTTCTTGGGAGGCTCAGATTGATGGCTCCTAGGAAACAAATTGCACTGACCTGTGGTTGGGAAATGCTGTTTTTGTTCTGAATAGTATTATTTTGGGTGAATGTTAAAACACACACACATACACACACACACACACACACACACACACACACACACACACACAACCCCCCAAACCATTTGCATACACAAACACACATATATTTATGTATACACACACACATACACAAACAAATAAGCAAAAAGCCCAGCACGGCCTTTCAGCATACGTGGGTTAGACTCGGGCCCTGATTTTTAATAGCCTCACACATGGCCGAAGCCAAGAGCTCCCCTCATGAAGTCTCACTTCCCCGTGACACTTCTTCACCCGAAGTGCCTTGTGCCCCAACCCGTCCTGTGACTGTCTGTCCTGGTTGTGCCTCCAGACTCGTGGTGGGATCCCCCCTGGAGGTAGTCGCAGTCAACAAAACAGGACGTTTGTATGACTGCCTGGCTGCCACCGGCTTGTGTCAGCCCATCTTGCTGAATAGTGAGTGACTCGCCCCAGGAATCAGGGCCTTCAACCCTCCTACACCAGACCACCCCCTCCTCATCCTCCAGCTTGGACTGTCCCCCCAAATGAGGGTGTGCCCTTGAGTGTGACCCTGTGTGTCTGCCCTCTCAGCACCCCCAGAGGCTGTGAACACGTCCTTGGGCCTGTTCCTGGTGGCCTCTACCGATCTCTCCTGGCTGCTGGTCAGTGTTTCTGGGTCCCAGGAGGGTCTCGAGGGAGGAACAGGGGCCAGAGGAGGCTGGGGCTGGGCAAGAAAGAGAGGAAGTGTTCTGGGGCCCCCCTCGCCCACACAGACCTCTGTCCCCAGGCCTGCGGCCTGACCATGCACAGAGCCTGTGGGGAGAACATGTATGCAAAAGGCGTTTGCCTCCTGCTGGGCTCCCACCTGCAGATCATCCGGACAGTCCCCGCCACCCTGCCAGGTAGGTCCCCTAGAGACAGCAGTTCTGTGTGGGGCACCTGCTGGCACTGCTCATGCATGCAGAGCACGAAGCCTGGGTCTCGGCCTCTTGGGCCTCCTGTGTGCAGGCCCCTTCCCAGAGGCCTCGGCAAGCACAGGAGGGGCTGGTAGCATGGTCCAGCCTGCCAAGAGGGGTAGCTCATGGGAGGAGCCCTAAGCCGGCCAAGCAGTAATGGCTCTGATGGGGCAGGAGGGAGTCCAGCTCTTGCAGGAGGCATGAGGGCCCTACATTTGCCAACAGGTGCAGGGATGCCTCCTGGTTTCCAGAGGAAGGGCCTTGAGGGGGTGAAAATGTGTGGTGAGGACGATAGATCCAAGAATCCAAGAGGGAAGCAGTCCTGGGTCATTCACTGCTGAACTGCCAGGACCCCCCAGACTCACTCTTTCCCTTCCAAGGGGAGCAAATGACCCGGCCATGAGGAGTGTGAGGCACAGTTTTGCAGCACTGACGTCATCCACAGAGAATGGTGACTGGGGGCCCTGCCGTGGCTTCTCTCTGAGAGTCTGTCTTTACAAGTTCATCTTCTGTGTCCTTGGGCAAGTGGCTTCTTTCCCTGGGCCTTAGTTTCCTCACTGATAAAATGGAACTTAATAATCGAGGTGGCTATTAGGATTAAAAAATTTAATACACATAAAGTGATTAGACTCCTTTCTGGTACATGTATGTGATCGCCATTATGACTGATTTTCTAGATGAAGACCATGTGTTCCGTCTAGGAGGAAGATACAGATAAACTGCCCTATCTGTGGCATCAGAGGGAATAGTGGGCCCCAAGTGAGATCCAGGGAGCACCCAAGGCATGTTTTGGACCAGAGAAACCACGATGCTAGCCTTGGTGGGCTTTTAGCAGAAAGTGAAACAACAGCAGAAAGAGCCCCCAGACCAAATTGTGCGAGCAGAGTCTATAGAGCGGACAGAGAGAGTGGAAAAGACTCTTGTGGGTACCATGCCCCACCTGGGATGTCTGTGCAGCCAGACATTTACTAGATGGTAAATGTCTTTTCCTAGATGTTTCTGGGGCTCATGAGGTGGGATGCCTGATGAAAATGGGACACAGATGTGTAAAAATGGTCCAGACAAGGCAGGTTTGAATAGATTTGGCAAGACTGTGTGCCAGGCAGTACTGGGTACTGGGTTCCGGGTGTGCATCACCTTATAGCATCCTCTCAAGATCCTTGTGGAGGCCAGGATGATCCCCATTTTATAGAGAAAACTGAGGCTCAGAGAGGTGAGTTTCCACTTTAGGAAGTGGCAGAGCCCAGAGCTTGAGCCAACCTTGCCTGATTGGCTCAGTTCTTTTTCAGAAGGCCATTCAGCTACAGCCAGCTGCCTGCTATGGGAAGCCCAGTGGATGCAATAAAAGAAGCAAGAAACAGAAGTAGCATTGCAAGGGTGCTGGCCCCAGACCTAGTCTGAGGGAACATGTGGGGGTGGTTTTGTGATGCAGCTAAAAATGTGGGCCGAAGCACAAGACGTGGTGGCAGGGAATGCCAGCTACCCAGCTGTCGGGGACAGATCAAGGGTGAGAAGGGGAGTACCTGAGGGCTTCTCGGCCTGCTGTGTCGGTGGCTGGATTTCCTGGTTTTCAAGGAAGCAGAGAGGGAAGTGATCTTCCATTTCTTCTGGGCACTGGTGATGTTGGTTGAGTAGGTGGGATGGGTGAGGAGTGAGGAGATGGGAGAAGGCATTTTTGCTTCAGTGCCCTGTGGCAGGGTACCACAGCTCAGCATCACACCTCAGAGCTGTGGTGGTCTGATCTCCCAGCACCCTGGGACCAACACAGGATGTGGGGTGCTGGTGGAGGCATCAACTGGGTTTTGCACGCAGGCCACAAGCCCCTATGTAAGTCTGGGGACAACCTGAAATGTTTTATTTGTTCATTTACGTATGATGTGTCTTTCCATTACAGTGTGGACTCCACAAGGGCAGGGACGAGATCTTTTTTAAAGCTATGGTCTTCAATCAGATTTCCCCAGAGACAGACTCTAAGGCTCACCTGGGAATGTTCTCGGGAGCAACCCTTATGAGAGTGTGAGAGAAGCAGGACTTGGCAGATGGAAAGGGTACACTGTGAGAGGCCTCAGCTGCCCCACGGAGAGCTCAGAGCATGGCCGGATATGGGTTGCCCACAGGAGCAGGAGGCGACCTTGGGCAAGGCACCTCCCTTTTGAGTGGGGTGACACTTAGGGAGGAACTCTGCTGGGAGCCATCAACAACCAACTTCCTGCAGCTGGGAATGAGCACCTCCATCCTGATGGGGGGCAGGTCTTGGTGGCACACCTTAGCATCTGCTGCAGGTGTGTCCTTGGGCCTAGAACAATGCCTGGCATGTGGTGATGATGGTGATAACAGCTACCCCTTATGGGGTGCCAGGCCCTGTCTTAAGTACTTTATGTACATATTCATTCTTTTTATCTTTGCAATAATCCCATGTGGTAGGCACTACTATTACCCATTTTACAGATGGGGAAAACTGAAGCCCAGTGAAGTTATGTAACTTGCCTGCATTCACCACTAAGAGGTGGGCAGAGGTGGGATTCGAGCCCAGGCATGCTGGCTCCAGGATGCACATTCTGAATCACTTTGCCAAATTGCCTTCCACCGTGCCCCACAGTATCCCTGGTGGTGTATTCAATAAATATTTGTTGACTAAATGAGTGAGGAACCCACCCGGGCCCCACCTTCTGCTTCTTCCTCCCCTTTTGTAGGCCTTGTGGAAGGAGGGGAGCAACAGGGATTCTGCTGAAGGGAGAAGGGGCTTGGGTAACAGATTTGGACCTCCTCAGTGGAGGGTGTCAGAAACTGGGTGGGCCAGGGGACCTTGGCATCCCTACACCAAGGATGGCCCCCTGACTCTGTGGAGCAGAAAGGGTTTCTGGGTCCCAGGAAGTGGCTGGGACCTGCCCATGCATTTCTGATTCCTCCCTCTCTCTCTACAGAGTGTCCAAATCAAGAGATAGACATTGTCTTCCTGATTGATGGCTCTGGCAGCACTGACCGAAATGACTTTAAACGGATGAAGAACTTTGTCAGAGCTGTGATGGACCAGTTCAAGGGCACCCACACACTGGTGAAGGCTGGGACCCCGAGGCCTGGGGACTGGGATCAGGAAGGGTCTACCTCTGGGAAGGCTAACCTGGGAGGGGGCCTGGCATCGCTGGGGGCTGGCTTAGTGGACTTGTGCCATGAGGAGGCCAGCATCCAAGGTCAAAGTATGGTCCCAGTGCAGGGCCGATTTGAGTCCTGACCTGAGGAGGTACCCGCACCACATGTACTATGAACCCACATGCCACAAGAAATACAATATTTTTGCTGTTTAAATACATTGAAAGGATTATCAAATCATCTTACTGTGAAATTTGACTGAAGGTAACTTGGCCAAATCATGATTTCTTTATTATGTTTTCCATGTAACTCACAATTTCTTTATCTTATTATTTTTTCCCAGTAATCAGTGTGTGTGTGTGTGTGTGTATGTGTATGTGTGTGTGTGTATATATATATATATATATATATATATATATATATATATATATATATATATATATATATATACAAATTCTTGAGAAGCGAGGAAATATAACCTACAAATTGATTTCATGTATTATAAAATAAAAAAAATCTAAGTTTAACAAATATTGTGGTTGGCAAGGCTATTCTTTGTAAACTATGAAAGAAACATTATTTGGTTTTGATTTTCCAGTTTTCTTTTGGGGCCATTTATTTTTTTCTGGGTCTCAGTATATATTTGTCGGGCCTCAAAACCACATGGAACATGGTTTGTAGATACAAAATTATTCCAAAATACAAAACTTCCTAAAAAACAACTCCTGAGCCCCAGGGCCCTCTTCTTGGCCTTTCACAGTTCTCGCTGATGCAATACTCAAACCTTCTGAAGACCCACTTCGCCTTCAGCCAATTTCAGACCAGCCGGAGCCCTCAGAGCCTGGTGGATCCCATCGTCCAACTGAGTGGCCTGACGTTCACAGCCACAGGCATCCAGACAGTGGTGTAAGCTCCACCCCATGCTGCCTGTGAATGAGCTGCTACCTCACTGCTACCTCCTGCTGGGGGGTCTGCACAGCCCTTATTAGAGGCTGAGGGAGGCTCTGGGGAAAGGGGCTCACAGGGGAGCGAGGGGGCTGCAGGCAGAGTCCTCCCTGGAGTGTTTCTGGTCCCATCGCTCATTGCGATCCCCTGATCTAGGGCGGGACTCCTCTGCAGTGTGTTTCCCCTTTGCCTGGCTTTGGCTTGGCTGGACCCTGAGCCCACCCGGGCTTTGCTTCTCGGTTCCCATCCTGCTCTCTGCTAGCTACCTGGGCCACCCTTGGAGTTACTGACTCTTCCAAAGTCTCAGGAAACTGTCCAGTGAGGAAAAACTCACAGCTTGGTTGTAAGGATTAAACGAGATAACATGAGTGAGGTGTTTCCGCACAAGAAGTGAGAGATAAATGGTTGGGGATTTTATCCAAAAAATGGTGCAGCACCTCTTTACCTCCCTGGAAGGGACACAGGAATTATTGCCAAGTGTCTTCTTTGTGCCTTTCTCCCCACTCAGCTCCCTTCATCCCTTCATCCTCTCATCCCTCATCCATTCAAGTCTCTATGTACCATGTGCCTGCCCAGCACTGGGGGCTAGGTGGTCCAGGAAGAAAATGGCTTAGGTGGTGGGACCACAGTGGAATGTGTGGTTCCCATGGGAAAGAACCAGGTAGAATGCCTGGGATCCTTAACTTCCTGCACACCCTTGGGCACTGCCCTGGGGATGGTGCTGGAGAAATATTGAAAAAGGGATGATCTCTCCAAAGGCACTCTCTTTGCTTTTGGGTGGCTGGTGTGCCTTGAACACTCACCTGCTGGGATTGGACAATCAGGAAGAAAGCCTCTGTCCCTTGAGTTGAAGGTCACACAGGAGGGGCATCTTTCCTAGTCCCTAAAGCTCCTCCCAGCAGTGGGCAATGGTGTGGTTCTCATCAACATCCGTCCTCTCCCATTACCTCCCTGCTCCCTAGAGCCAAGCCCAGCTCGGCCACTGACTGGGTTGTCGCTGTGTTTTCGTTTTCGTTTTTTTTTTTCTTTTCGAAGGTTCATCACAAAAAAGACAAAAAGGCAACAACATTAAGGAAAGTTTTGAAAAAAAAAAAAGAAACATTATCTACAGGTCCTCTAGCCCACCATCTCGCAGTATTTTGGCAACAAGAAAGAATAAGTACAAATGAATAAATAAATCCTACTCTCAAAAAGCACAGTGCCATTTGCATCCTTGTCTTTAGTTAGACATATTTTATATAGTCACAATCAGGGCAGAAACTATTTTCTCCCTGCCTTTTTTTTCCATCTGTTACATAAACCCGTTCCATGCTTCTCTACAGCTTTTATTGTTTTCCTTTGAAATGGCTGCGTACTTTTCCACCAAGGGGCTGGGTCATGATTTGCTAAACCCCTTCCCTAACACAGGACATTTAGGTTGCTTCAGTATTATATTTGGCATGTGTATGTTGTTTGGTGCATATATGTGTGTGTGTGTTTATTCTGAGTTTGTAGAACTGCATGAACATATATGTTACATTTTTAATCATTTGTAACAGCTACCATAGAATTCGTGCTTACCTGTAGGTCAGTCACTGTTGGAAAAGCTTCACCTCATTTGACCCTCAGCATAACCTGATACTATTTGTCTTAGTTATTTATTGCTGCCTGACAAACCACTCCCAAATTTGGTGGCTTAAACAACACCGCTTTGGGGACTACTTTTCATGATCCTGGGGCTCAGCTGTTCTCAGGTGGGGTCTCTCATGTGTCTGTGGCCATGTGGCGTCTGAGGCTGGACTATGAGAGCTTCATTCACATGGCCGATGCTTTGGCAGGATTGGCTGGAAGGCTGGGCTCAGCTGGGATGGCTGGGCCCCTCTCTTCGCGTGGCCACTCCATGCGGTGCCTCTAACAGGTTGGCTAGACTTCTCTCATGGCGGCTCAGGGCTCTGCAAAGTGCAAAAGCTACCAAGGTTTCTTAGACCCATAACTGGCACGGGGTCACTTCTGTTGCATGCTGCTGATTAAAGGGAGTCACAGGCCAGGTTCAATACGGGAAAGGAACCAGGTGTGGCTCACTGGGGACCATCTTTGGAGACCAGCTATGGCACAATTATTGCTCTCATCTTTCATGGAGAGAAGCAAAGGTGCAGAGAGGTGAAGTAACTTGCCTTGCTGCCTCCTGGGAATGAGGTTCTGTAGTGGATGGAACTTTAGGAACAAGAAATATGAGTACCTTTGTTCTCAGTCTCACTAATTATTGTCAGTATGTATCCATGTCTTAACATATCTGAGTCTCAGGGTGCCAGGACTCCCCAGTCTTTCCAGAGGAGCTTCTAGTGCTGCAAATGATTTCCTCCCAGAGTCTCAGTAGAGTCACCCCCCTTTTCTTCCTCGAGAGGAAAGAACTATTTCACAGTAAGAATGGGGCCTGTAAAACTGCCAAGAAGATCCTCATTGTCATCACAGATGGGCAGATATATAAAGACCCCCTGAAATACAGCGACGTCATCCCCCAGGCAGACAGAGCCAACATCATCCGCTATGCCACTGGGGTGCGTCCCCTTCCTCATGGCTCCCCAGACTCAGCCTGCACCTCCCCCAGGCAGAAGGGCTGGCAGGCTCCTCCTCCTCAGCTGCCTCTCTGCCACAGGTGGGAGAAGCTTTCCAGGATCCCACTGCCAGGCAGGAGCTGAACATCATTGGCTCAGTGCCTTCGGAGGACCACGTGTTCAAGGTGGACAACTTTGCGGCACTCAGCGACATCCAGAAGCAGCTGCAGGAGAAGTCTTTGCAGTCGAGGGTAAATGGGGTGTGACCTTGGGTCTCGGAATTGAAAGAGTCGCAACCCAGCTGTGCCCTTCAGTCCTTAAGGTTCATCCGTGCTCGTAGCTCACCCAAAATCGTTCCCCAGAACCCAAGCCCCAGACCACATTCTCCTCTTTCTGCTCTGAATCATCATGGTCTCAAGGTCTCCAGGAGCCTGATTGACCTGTTTCCCCACAGGAACGCAGTCAAAGACAGGTAGCTCCTTCCAGCATGAGAGGTCTCAAGAAGGCTTCAGTTCTGTCCTCACAATGGTGAGTGGAGTGTGTGCTTGATTAACGAGTATCAGGCACCAGCCCTGTGTTGGGAGCTGGCAACCAGAATAAACAAGAACACAGACCCTGTCCTCAAGCTCACCATCTAGTCCAGGAGAGACACACAGGCAGTGTATGTAGGTACAGAGAACAGGATAGCGGAGGTTCCTGCTCTCCTGGATCGCATAACTAGTGGGAGGAGGTGACAAACAACAAACAAACGAAAGACTTGCAGATTGTGCTAAGCATTGGGATAGAGAAAGAGAGGTGATCAGAGGAGGCCTAAGGAGTAACAGCTGAGGCTGAATGATAAGAAAGGGCGGGGCGTGGAAAAATATGGAGAGAGATTGCTCCAGGTAGAGGAAAAAGCAAGTGCAAAGGTCCTGAGTAAGGAACAAGGTTACTGTACTAGAGAGATAGAAGGACCAGCACAGCTGGAGCAGAGTGAGCTAGGGGCAGCATGGAGAGAGGGTGGGAGAGATGGGAAGGACCAGCCCATGCAGGCCGAAGAAGTGACAATATAGACAGACAATTGTCTGAAAGTAGATATGTGTTCAAAATATCCAGAGGGATTTGCTTCAGAATAATTTTGAGGGCAATTCAGGGGGATACAGATGTGGAACAAGGTTTGTCATGAGTTAATCACTGACGCTGGGTCACGGTTTCTTACGGGTTCGTTACATATGGGTTCATTACACATTTCTTTCGACTTTTGTATACGTCCTAAATTAGCCATAATCAAAAGTTTGAAAAGGCAATAAGCATTCAGAGGAGGAAATGCCAATCACTTCCTGAGGGAGCCAAGGAAGACCTCGCAGAGGTGACTTAGAGGTTGACTCTTCAAGAGAGAGGAGGTGCATCCCAGAAAGAGGAGAGAGAAGCATCCAGGCCAGAGGCTTGGTGTATTTTGGAACAGAGTGTCACTCCACAGGCTCGATTGGGAAGGATCCTAAATGCCACCCTCAGGAGCTTGGGGACAGTGAGCCACCTTGGTTTGCCATCAGGGTGGTGGCTGCATGTTTGGGTTGGAAGAAACCCAACTCTGGGGCAGTAGATGAAACAGAGGAAAGCAAGCTAGGAGGCAGGAAGGGCAGTGGGTGAGAGGCGCTGGGGTGACCGAGATGGCGGCAGTGGGGACGGACTGAGAGATGTAGGAATCAGGGACATGGAGGCTGCTGGTGAGAACTAGGGAAGAGCAAAGAGAATTCCACATGATGGGCAGAGTCAGTGGCAGCCATTGCTTCGGAATAGGCTGTCTTCTGCTTCCCACCTGCTCAGCCCTGGAATCCTTTCCTGCCAGGATGGACCAGTTCTGGGGGCTGTGGGGAGCTTCAGCTGGTCTGGAGGTGCCTTCCTGTACCCCCCAAATAGGAGCCCCACCTTCATCAACATGTCTCAGGAGCACGCGGACATGAGTGACTCTTACCTGGGTGAGGCAAGGCTGCGGTCGGAGGGCCAGGCGGGAGACGGGCT
>RJWK010056998.1:0-14268 GCA_004363435.1 Platanista minor
AAAAAAAAAAAAGAATGAAGCAGAATGAGGAAGGGGCCATGCTCACTTGTCAAGCACAAGGCAGGAATTGGCAGACACAGACCCTCCACAGGACACCAGCAGGCCAGGTCCCACAACACTGCGGCCAGGCAGGTTTATTCCAGGAACACAAGGTGGGTTGACCCCCAAAAAGCAATGTGTGGTGGGTTGAGCCCCAAAAAGCAATTAGTGTAAGATGCCTGTGGTCCACGTCCAGGTTCTGGCACCGGCCTCTGACCCACCCCCTTGGCATCTCTGGGTGACGAGTGTGTCTGGGCTGGGGCTGGAAGACCATCACGGGATTAGCGGGCTGGAGACGCAAGCAGCTCATCTCTAACGGCCAGGGATTTAATCAGTCCTACCTGTGTAATGCAGCCTCCACACAAACCCCAAATGGAGGGGTTCAGAGAGATTCCAGCTGGTGAATGTGGAGGTGCTGGGAAGGTGGCTCCTAGGGAGGGCGTGGGGGCTCTGCACCCCTTCCCACACCTTCCCAGTGCATCTCTCCCACCTGGCTGTTCTCAAGTCATGTCCTTTATGATAAACCAGTAACATAAAGTGTTCCCTGAGTTCTGCAAGCCATTCTGGCAAGTTATGGAACCCGAGGAGGGGGCGTGGGAACCCCAATTTACAGCTGGTCAGTCAGAAGCATAGGTGACAGCCTGGACTTGTCACTGGCATCTGAGGTCGGGGGGTCTTGTGGGACTGAGCCCTCAGCCTGTGGGTCTGCACGGATGCCAGGCAGTAAGGGTCAGAACAAACTGACCTGCAGGACACTCAGGTGGTGTCTGGACCATCAGAGGGTGAGTTGGTATGAAAGTAAAAACAGTTTGATACTGTTCCAATAGAATAAAGGACCAAGTCCACATGAAATGAACACCTCAGTAGTCACAAAGAGCATCTGACAAAACTCAACCCTTCGTGATAAAAACACTCAATAAACCAGAAATAAAGGGAACTTCCTCAACCTGATCAGGACACCTATAAAAAACCCACAGGTAACATCATGCTCAGTGGTGAAAGACTGAAGCTCTTCCTCTGAGATCAGGAACAAGACGAGGATGCCTGCTCTGGCGTTTCTACTCAGCACTGTCCTGGAGGTTCTACCAGCAGGGCAATTAGGCAAGAGAGAAAAATGAAAGGCATCCAGATTAGAAAGGAAGTGAAACTCTTCTTTGCAGATGACGTGGTCTTACGTGTAGAAAATCCCCAAAAGTACACTAAAGACAATTAGTATTGATAACACATTTAGTAAGATTGAAGGATATAAGATCAGTATACAAAATCAAATGTATTTCTACACACTTGCAATGAACGATCCAAAATGAAATTAAGAAAACTCTATTTACAACAGCATAAAAAGATACAAAAAATAAACTTATTCCTAAAATACGTTTAACAAAAGAAATGTAAGACTTGTATGCCAAGAATTGCAACACACTGTTGAAGAAACCTGAAGACGTTAATAAATGGAAAGCTATACTGTGGCTCGAGACATTTGTTAAGAGTCAATGCCACCTCTAAATTCCAGCTGGCGTTGCTGAAGAAACTGACAAACTGAGCCTAAACCCCACATGGAGATACACAAGGGATCTCGAAAGGCCAAAACCTCCTTGAGAAAGAAAAACGATGTGGGATGATTCAAACTTCCTACTTTTCAAACTTACTACAAAGCTAGTCATTAGCAGAGTGTGCCCCGGGCGCAAGGACAGACTGAGAGCCCAGAAACAAATCCGTAATGCAGACCCAATGCAGCCAAAAATAAATAAATAGGGGCTTCCCTGGTGGCGCAGTGGTTGAGAGTCCGCCTGCCAATGCAGGGGACACGGGTTCGTGCCCCGGTCCGGGAAGATCTCACATGCCGTGGAGCGACTAGGCCTGTGAGCCATGGCCGCTGAGCCTGCGCGTCCGGAGCCTGCGCTCTGCAACGGGAGAGGCCACAACAGTGAGAGGCCCAAGTATCGCAAAAAAACAAAACAAAATAAATAAATAGATTAAAAAAAAAACCCCCACAAAAACTGACCTTTGACAACGGTGCTGAGACATTCAACAGGAAAAGAGTAGTTTTCTCAAGAAATGGTGCTGGGAAAACTGAGCATCCATATGCAAAAGAATGAATCTGGACCCTTATCTCATGCCATGTACAAAATCAGTGAAAAACAGATCAAAGATCTAAACTATAGAACTCTTATAAAAAAACACGAGCAAATCTTTGTAACCTTGGCTTAGGTGGTGGTTTCTTACACAGGACACTCAAAGCACAAGCAACAGAAAACAGATCAAATGGACTTCATCAAAATTAAAAGCTTTTGTGCTTCCAAGGACACTGGCAGAAAGTGAGGAGACCACCTATGAACCAAGAAGAAGTTTTTGCAAATCCTGTAACTGATGAGCAACTTATGTTTAAAGTATATGAAGACCTCTCACAGCTTCATTATAAAAACACAACCTGATTAAGAAACATGCACGGGGTCTGAACGGAGTTCGTCCAGAAGACATGAAGGACACACGGTACCAGCAGCCTCAGGGAAATGCAAGTCGGAACCATGAGCCACCTCCAAGGAGGAAGTCAAGTGCAAGTCTGGGGGAGGGGGTTTCAGGAAATGTTCCCCTGGCAGCTGCTGGACAGTTCGACCCCAGCACAGGGGCAGGAGAAGTGGACATCACCCATGTCCAAGGGCCCACCACCCCGAGACGCCCTCCTGCAGGCCCCACACCTCCCCACAGCACCTGCCCCCCAGCCCGCACACAGCAGCTAGCTCAACGGTCCTGGCCTGACATGTACTCCCCAACCTCTGCTCATCGGGCAGCCTCAGGGGACAGGGCCCCACAGGGCAGCCTTCCCTGGTCGCCCAGCCTCTGTGGACCCTGCTGTCTGCACATCAACTCTGTCCCCATGCTCTGCACAGAACCGCCACTGTCTGCCATCCTCTTGTTCAGGTTTTCCGTCTGCCCTCTGCTAGGCTGTAGCTCCACAAGAGCAGGCCTGACTTTCCCAGGAAGGGGCCTGGCATGAGCAGGAGCTCCAAAAATGGGAAAGGACGACCACTCACAGGGTCCAGAAGCTCATCATCCAGTTCCACGTTGCTCATCTGTCCGATCCGGAAAAATGCTGAATGGGGCGACTAGAAGCAGAAGAGAAATCACAGGCCGCTTAGCTATGGGGCCGGGCTGCACTGTGCACTACCCCATTGCCTGGCCCTGACTGTAGAGCACAGAGCCACACCTGCCGTGTGGGAGACTCCAGCAGGGCCGGCGCTGGAACCCAGGCCCATCCCCATGACCCACAGCCTATCACTGAGGAGCCCAACCTCCAGATGGGAAGCCCCACCCTCCCCTGTTCTACAGTGTCCTCCTGGCCACCCTCCTTCTCTGGCCTGGAAAACCCTGGCGATTGAGGGCCCCTCCTCCAGGAGCCTTTCTATCCCCCCACCTCCAAGCCCCATCTTTCTCTGTTCAGCCCCATCGTGACACTGAGTGGCTACCAGGCAGGGACCTGTCACAGGCCTCCAGGCAGGCCCCCCAGATATGTGCCCCTTTCTGGGGCAGGACCTTTCTGAAGCAGGGCTGCACTCCTGGGCGCACGGGCAGGTCAACCACAGAGGACGGACACCCTGGCACGTGACTGCCCTCACGCCCACTGCCAGGCATGGTGGAGGCCAGGACTAGGGAACAAAACACAGGCTGCTCACAGATGCATTTCAGAGAAACAAGTCACGCTGCAGGACACAAACACTGTGTGGAACATACAGCATGAAAACATGACCTGGCGCTCCTCTGAAACGCAGCCGGGCGCCCCACCCCACCTCTCCTCTGGCAGAAACCACGAAGCAGTGCAGCAACAAGGACCGCAGAGCCCGCCATGCCAGAGCCCTGAGCACACAGTGACTCCAGCACAGAAAGTTTAATTCAGCAGCACTAGCCCTACTGCTACTGGCGGTTACTGGGGGGTAGGGGAGACACTGGTGACTCCACTGGGGGATGTCGAGCCTCCTGGGGCTGCTGTACCCAATCACACAGCTTAGGCGTCTGAAAAACAAGAAATGTGTTCTCTCCAAGCTCTGGAGCCACAAGTCCAAACTTGAGGTGTCAACAGGGAGGGCCCCCTCTCAGGGTCGTGGGGAGGATCTTCCAGCCTCTGATGGATGCCCGCAATCCTTAGTGTTCATTCCCTGGCTTGTAGCCATATCACTCCAACCTCTGCTCCGTTGCCACCGGCCTCGTGTGTTCGTGTATACATGCACACGCGTCTCTCCTCTCCCATGAGGACAACCAGCCTGACCACATCGTAACTTGACCACAGCTGCAAAGGTCTCAGACACAGGTTCCAGGTTAGGGGTGGAGACATTCCAGGGAGCAATGCACAGCCCACGACAAGTGGTAACTTGTCAGGTGCGTTCACTAGACCATCATCCTGCTCCACCGTGTGACTGTACTTTTCTCTATGTATATACGGCAAACATCAGTACAATGGGTGGGTGAGGAGAGAAACAGCTGTTTTCTTTCTTAAAAAAAAATCGACAATGCCCCCAACCTGCTGAATCTGATGAGAAAGGCGGGGCAGGCCCCCCCAGCTCCAAGCACGGGCAGGAGTGCTTGGCCCACTGGCCCAGAAAGGATCGCAGTTCCAGAGTGAACTCAACCCAGGAGGGGGCCCGGAGCTGCAGCCTCTGCTCCCCATGCATACACGAGTCATCAGGAAAGGTGTGCCGGTTGCCAACCTGTCCACAGCAACACGGAACAGGGATGTCTCCACGGAGAAGACGGCGTGCAAAGACAGGCAGAACTGAAAGTCGGACTGTGAGAGCAGAAGACCCACCTGCCGTCCAACCCAACAGACAGAGGCCACAGACCAGGTGGTCTGGCCGTTTGTATCTCACTCTTCACTGATGGACTGCACCCCGTGATCACTCCCGCTGCACCAAGTCAGCCCCTGCAGAGCAGCACCTCTGCCACCTAAACAGTCCCCGAGGCTCAGGCTGCGACCGCGGCTCGGGGAGAGGGGGGCAGAACGACCCACATGGCACGGACTCACTCGCTCAGCTGAGAACAGGTCCTCAGCACCCGGCCGGGAGGACGCCAGGTGAGCACACATCTGCTCCGGACAGCTCCATTCTGGACCCGGAAATGTGCTCATGTGGAGACGGCGCCCCCACTACAGCTCCCAGGCACACCCTCTCCCACCTCCAGCACCTTCCTGGTTTCAGCACCTCTTTTCTGAAGTTTATGGGCATCTCTTAGGAAGTATCTTTTGTGATGAAAAAAGCCATTTACTGGAAGTTCAGTGATTCATCTGTTGTGTCTGTTCCTTCCACTTCTCTTAAATGCAAGTTAATTACTAGTAGTTCCTCAAACTATATTGATACACACAACAGCTTGGATGAAATCTCCATGCTTTCGAAAGAATTGAAGATTTCAGACCATGTGGTTCCAGAGACCTGATGTGCTCGAAAGGTCAGACCTGGAGGGAGGACAGATATGGGGGGGAGGGGGTCACTGTAAGAGGCAGGACAAGGGGCATTGATGGACGTACTCACACACATCCACACGTGTGACAATGACAGGGTGCTACTCACACACATTGTGCCAACATCAATGCCGGGTTCGGCACGGTACTACCGTGAGGTAAGATGGAACCACCTTGGGAAACTGGAGGAAGGCACAGAGGCCCTCTCTGTACTGTCTTTTCAACTTCTCGTAAGTCTACAATTATTTTAAAATTTTAAAAATTTAAATGCAAACGATACTACATCAAAGTGAAGAACTTCTGTTATCAAAGAAAACAATGAACAGAGTGAAAAGGAACTAGCCCTACAGAATGGGAGAAAATTACAGATCGTATAACCGATGAGGGTTAATATCCAGAATACATAAAGAACCCCTACAACCCAACAACAACAAACAAGCAGATTAGAAAAACAGGCCAAAGATTTGGGACATGAAGATCAAAACCACAATGAGATACCACCCCACATCTGTGAGGATGGCCAGGGTTAAAAAACAGAATAACAAGCGCTGGTGAAGATGTGCAGAAACAGGAACCCTTGTGCACAGTTGCTGGGAGTGTTATATGGAGCAGCTGCTGTGGAAAACAGTATGGCGGTTCCTCAAAAAATTAAAAATAGAATTACCTTATGATCCAGCAATTCCACCTCTGGGTATCTACCCAAATGAACTGAAAGCAGGGTCTCAAAGAGGTGTTTGTACACCCACGTGCATAGCAGCATTTTTACAGTAGCCAAGGGGTGGAAGCAGCCCAAATGCCCATGGACAGGTGAATGTATAAACCTGTCCACCCACACAATGGAATATTATTCAGCCTTAAAAACAGGGAAATCCTGTCACATGCTACAGCATGGATGAACCTGGAGGACGCTGTACTAACAGAAAGAAGCCAGTCACAAAAAAACAAATACCCTATGATACCACTGCTATGAGACATCAAATTCATAGAGACAGAAAGCAGAATGGCCTTTGCCAAGGGCTGGGGGAGGGGGTGGGGAGTCAGTGTTTACTGGGACAGAGGTTCAGTTTGGGAGGATGAGAAAGTTCTGGAGGTGCTGGGGTGACGGTGGCACGACACTGTGGATGGACCTCATGCTGCCAGACGATACGCTTAGACATGGTTAGGATGGTAAATTGTGTTATGTGCTTCTACCATCATTAAAACAAAGTTCACAGACAATTTAAAGGCCGCCTGCCGCCCACTCTGCCACTTTGCATTTTAACCGCCCCTCCCAGCCCAATGCCCCCCAGCACTGAGGGCACAGGGCCTCCATAGCCAGGGGCTTACAGTCAGAAAAACCAAGCTACCCAGAAACAAAAGTCAGTGTAAACCGTGAGAAAGGCTTTGAGGGCGATGACAGAGCCTGAGGGAGAGGCCGGCCCGATTTGGCGCATTAGGCTGAGACCTGATGAATGATGTGCAGAGGGGGCTGGATGGGAACAGCCCCGCTGCTGCACCTCGCTTTCTGAGCACTGCAGCCTCTGCCCGGGAGGCCTCCCAGGACCCTCTGACTAGGCTGGGCCCACCCTGGTCCTCAGCTCTCTGCACTGTCCGGTGGTGCCCACATCCTCTCCTGCCCCGCCCCAGACTCTGAGCCCCTCACACTAGACCTGGGCAGGTACCACTAAAGGCCTGAGGGAGCCCTCAGGGGAGGGTCAGCTGAGGGGGTGGGCCAGGACTCTGCAAAGCAGGGGAGGAGGGGGAGAGGAGGGGGGAGGAGAGAGGAGGGAGGAGGAGGGGGGAGGAGGAGGATAGTACAGGGTGCTGAGGCAGAGAGACTTCCTGGAGGGGCTGCCCTGGGGCTGGGAGCCAGCTACGAGAAAGGCGGGGTGCTCCCTTATGTTGAGCAGAGCTCAAGGGGCCGGTGGGGATGGTGATGAGCTGCCCCTGCAGCTTGCCTGCACATGACCCCCTCCCGGCCCCCCATACTCTGACCACAGCCCGTGACTCCAGGTCACCAGGACAGAACACCCCAGTTCCCAGAGGAGTAAGATCCCCAAAACTGATTCTAAACACTAACCCGAGGGTCCTACCCCTCAGGCTGCCTCAGGCGGAGCTTCCCGAAGCTGAGGTCCCTAGAAAGGACCCGCATTTACAAACACTGCAAATACCCACCCCCACACCCGGAGCCTCTGTTTTTCTGCCTCAGATTTCCCTCTGTAAGTTTTCAAAACACTCTGCTTCCTGCTGCCCACATGACCATGACTTGCTGGCTGACCTCACCCTCTCCTTGCCCCAGGGGTGGACAGGCAGCAACTTGCTGGATGACCCACCCTCACCCCACACTCAGGCACGACAGGCCGAGGGCCGGAGAGAGGGCAGAGCGACCCTGAATGGCCTGGTTCCAGCCAGATGGAGGCTGAGCTCAGGCCGGCCCCCAGCCCACCCTGCCCGGGGCTGCCCAGAGCAGCCACCTCATGGTGCCTGGCAGGTTCCCATGCCGGGTGCAAGAACACCAGCCTCCAACTCTGGACGCCCTGCAACAAACCATGAAGGACCAGGAGGTGGCAAGACAAGCTCTCCTGTCCAGCTCACCAGAACATTCTCATAGAGCAGTTGTTGGCCTGGGCTGTCACTTTAGTTCAAACGACCCTGGTCTGAGAGCAGCTTACAAGCCGCCGTCTGCTGCAGTGAACGCAGCCCTCTGGTCCAGAGCCGACCCTCCCACAAGAAAGCTGGCCTCGAGGAGTTCAGTCAGCTGCAGGGGAGTTGCCCCAGGAACAGCAACTCAGAGATGATCACTTCCAAGCTGCTGTTTTTAATACCTCTGAGAGTAACTAGCGTTTACCACCTTGTGACAGGCGGTGCTCGAGGCTGGAAGCATATTAGCTTTCCTGCTGGTGAGGAGCCTGAGGCACAGGAGGCTGCAGCACTTGCCTCTACTGGTCCAAGAGCAGAGTTCCTAGCACCAATGCCTCCAGTGCCCCCCAACCCCATCCACGCAAGGCCGTCTAAGGATCCTTCAAGGCTGGACTCTCCAGCTTCTGAAGGATTCTCCCACAAGATAAAGCTAAATTCGAAGCCCACAGCTGTCCCCTGCAGGTCGACCCCGGTTTCTTCCCCAGCCTCCACTCCCCACTCCGACTTACTTCCCAAATGCTCACTCCCTTTACCTTTCCCCTCTGTCCACCCGCCTGAGGATCATGCACTCTTCCAAGACTGGACCCAGGGTGACCTCTCCTGCCCTTGGGGTCCTTCATGCCTTCCTCACAGAGCACTGGGCCTGGTTTTCCAGGAGCCTGGAGCCAGGAGGAAGGAAGCTGCATCATGCACCTCTGTGTCCCAGGCAAACTGCATGCAACCGGGCACACGACAGGCACACAATAAATTATGTTTTAAATTGTTTAAGAACGGCTAGTCACTTGTTATTAAATGCAAATGAATGAACAAAAAAGCTCGCAAAGGTTCTTTTAAGGGAATGAGTTTTAAGGGAAGAGATCAAGATTATTTCAAAAAAAGCCAACTCCTGTGTCTATGCATAAAGAAAAGTGGGAAACTCTTGAGCACATTCAGTCCCGAAATAAATCCTAATTCAACCTCGAAGCTTCCAATCTCTCTACCTGTCACCCTTAAAGCCAAGCCAGTTTCATACTTCTGGTTTGTAAACTTCAGATTACCTTCTTTTAAAGAGTAAAAAAGAAACAAATGTTTTGAGAAGAAAACAACAAAGCATCCATATCCCCACCACTGCAAACTCGCCCCTTTCGTGTCACTTCTCATGCAGACACAGAAAGCGCTTCAACAGAAGATCCCACTCAAGGAACAGACTTTGACCTTCATTGTCTGATGCATTTCTGGGGTCTGGGGAAACTTAGATAAGTTCTAGAGAAACAGCCTGATGCTTGAGTCCTTCCTCATGAAACACCACACAAGTGTTTAACGGACAGATCTAGGATAGGAGGAGAAAAACGAAAAAACAATCACAAAACCGAGTAAGGCCAAGCAATCAACAAAAGAAGTTCATTAACTCAAAATTAACACACACGGAAATTCACTTAAGGACACAAACTTCTGTGCTGACCTGCAAAGCACATCTCAACCACTGTGCTTCAATTTCAATGAACTAAGGGAAACTGAACGCACATACTTGTCATTCCTAAGGTCGCCCTGAAGGCCTGTCCCGCTCCCTGTAAAGATGGAGTCCCCCAGATATTCCCACTGCAAAAGCAAACTCTGCAACCTAAACTCTTAAAATCTCTTGGGGTTCAAAAGCAGTAAAAATAGTTGCTCATGTATACAGTGTTCCCAAAAAAATAAAAGGAAAAGGTTACCTAAGCAGAAGACCATCTGCCTTCCCTTTAAATCCACTAAGGAATAAACTGTGAGGAGATAAACTAGCTTCATGCTGCCGGGACTCGACAGCAGCGTGCGACTGGGCTCTCCCACGCTCCTTAACACCGAGGATAATGGGCCGGCTCCTCGACCCCGAGAGTCACCGGGCCGAGCACCTCCCAGGACTCCAGAACCCCGGGGCCCAGGTTCCGAGCTCGCCCTGCCGTTTACCAAGCGGGACACGGGGCGCGTTCCCGCCTCTGCCACTAGCACTGCCCAAGCACGGATTCGCCGCGTCCCCGCGGACCCGGCTCCCGGCACCGGCGACCGCGGTGCGGACCCGACCCGGCCCGCCTCTCCCTGGGCTCACCGCGCGGACGGCCGCTGGCCCGGCCCCGTTCAGCAGCGGCGTGGCCTCGCCGGCCGGCGCCCCGGACCGCGCCGCCCTCCGCAGCAGCGGCGCCGCCTCGTCGTCGTCCACGTCGCGTCCAGACCACGACACCTTTTTGGAGACGTTGGCCATGTCCCGCCGCAGAGGACCGTCCAGGCAACGCCGTGGCCGTGTTTGTTCTCGTGACCCGCGCCGCGGGCACGTGACCCGGACGGCTGTCACGTGGCCCAGACGGCACCCACGTGACCAGGCGGCGGCCGCGGGGGCGCGCGCGGCCTTCTGGGAGTTGTAGTCCCGCAGCCTGGTGGACCCGCCGGCCAGGACTGATCACCACGTAGCAAACGGTTGTCCTGAGGACACAACATAGCCCTGTGGCCTTCCTGCGGAAAACGCTCCACTGATCCCGTCCCAGGGGGAAAATGCAGATGAACCCAAATTGAGGGACACCTACTAAACAGCTAGCCAGCTCGTCCCGCAATGTCAGCATCATGAAAGACCAAGAAAGGCCGAGTGGCTGCCTTGGATGGAAGATTAAAGAGATGGGCTACTGAAGGCTGCTCGTGGGCCTGGCATTTTGGGGACAATTGGCAAAGATTGGGTCTGTACTGTACATTAGGTAGCGGTGTTACAGCTGCGCCCAGTCCCCCAAGGGTGATCTTTGTCTGGGGGTCATATCAGAAAAGTCCTTTTTCTCAGTAGACATACACTGAGATATTCAAGGGTTGTGATGTGATGTCTGCAACGTAGGCTTAGATGATTCACAAGCTAATGGTAATCACAATACGTAGCTACTGATAGCGGGAGAAAGAAAACGTGGTAGAATGTTAGCAGGTGATGAATATGGGGTAAATATAAATGACATGCAATGTAGTCCTCTTGTAACTTTTTTCTTTAAACTTGAAACTTTTCAAAATAAAAAGATTTTAGAAGTTTTTTATAGGCTCTTCCCCCACATCTTTCAAAATAAAACCAAAATTGAAACCAAAATAAGAGGAAGGAAGCCCAACAGGATTGTTAAGTTTTCCCCACGATCACTGTGCAACAATTTTTTGAAAATACTAAGAAAAACGTTCTTTCAGAAAAGGTGTTTTCTCCTTAGTGTGACCTGGCTTTGCCCTTTCGAGGGATGTTGACAAGCACGTGATGGCCCTGTCTGTGGAGGAGGGCCTGGAGGCTGCAAAGTGAAGCTGGCACCGGCTCCTAGGAGCCTCAGGGCTGGTCCCAGGCTGGTTTGACTGAACAAAGTGGACGAGTGTGGTTTGCGTGAAACCATCCAGGCAGGAGGAGAGCTGCACACAGCGATGGGGAAGTGAGAACAGTCCCGGGGACGGAGGGGTGGTGCTGGGGAAGCCCCTCTGGATCTTTCTGTCCTCCCCCCACTCAGGAACACAGCAGATGCAGGTCAAAGGTGGGATTGATGGGGTTCAAGGTGGACGTGGCTCATGCCACTCAGCGGGGATGGTGGATCACGTGAGATGCATGCTCACCCTCCCCTGCTCAAAACCTGGATGGCCTGCCCTCGACAGAGCCCAGACTCCTCGGCTGGACAAGCAAGGCCTTCCCAAATTCCTAGTGACCTGAGCTCCCACGAAGCTCCTCCCCAAGCCCTTTCCCAGGCCGCCCCGCCCTCGTGGAGACTCTCAGATGCCATGCGGCTGGCCACCCACAGCCGTGATGCTTCTGCCAAATTCCCACCGTTTTAGGGTCTGTAAACCTTGGCAGAAATGCTGCTGTAGAAGTGAAATATCCTGGGTCCCCCATGGTGTTTGTTGTAAGCATCCGAAAGCAGGGGAGGGGAGGGTGGGAAATACCCTGCGTGGTCTTTTAGTGCTAGGGACCTCAAGAAACACTTCCTAATCAAATTAACAGTCTTCCCCCCAAAATATGTCATCTCTCCCACCTCAATGGAGTGAGATGGAGCAAGGGCTCCAAAATAGGCCAGAGGAGCCTGGGAAAGAGGATGCTTTGAGAAGGACGGCTCTCCATGAAGATGGACGTGTCCTGGGGAAGTGCCAGGGGAAGCAGAAGTCCGTGATTCCAGGACCTTCCCGTGGCCACCCAGGGGTGTTTCCAGACCTAGGATGCATCCCCTGACCTTGACTCACGGACCAGGGGCGGGTGGGCAGGTGGTGGCTGGCCAAGTCTCTGAGCTGAAGGCCTGGGATTGCTGGGGCCACAGACAGCTCTGCAGAGATGGGAGCACTGCTAAGAGGCCCCAGAGACTGATATCAGGCCCCTCCCCATGGAGCAGTGCCCTCCAGCCACCTCCTCGATGCAGAGCTGAAACCAGGCCCCTCGTGGTTCCGTCAGACCTCTCTAGTTTGTTTCCTCACTTTTTCTTTAAAAGTCATCTTTTCCATCTTTAAAAAAAATTGATTTATTTATTTTTGGCTGTGTTGGGTCTTCGTTGCCGCACGCAGTCTTTCTCTAGTTGGCGAGCGGAGGCTACTCTTCGTTGTGGTGTGCAGGCTTCTCATCGCGGTGGCTTCTCTTGTGGCAGAGCACGGGGCTCTAGGCACACAGGCTTCAGTAATTGCAGCACGTGAGCTCAGTAGTTGTGTCTTGTGGGCTGTAGAGCACAGGCTCAGTAGTTGTGGCACACACAGGCTTAGTTGCTCCGCGGCATGTGGAATCTTCCTGGACCAGGGCTCGAATCCAGGTCCCCTGAATTGGCAGGCGGATTCTTAATCACAGAACCACCAGGGAAGTCCCTGTTTCCTCACTTTTAAAATGGGTTGGGGACTTCCCTGGTGGCGCAGTGGTTAAGAATCCGCCTGCCAATGTAGGGGACACAGGTTCAAGCCCTGGTCCAGGAAGATCCCACAGGCCACGGAGCAACTAAGCCCGTGCACCACAACTACTGAGCCTGCACTGTAGAGCCCAGGAGCCACAACTACTGAGCCTGCATGCCACGACTACTGAAGCTTGCGTGCCTAGAGCCCGTGCTCTGCAACAAGAGAAGCCACTGCAATGAGAAGCCCGTGCACTGCAACGAAGGGAAGCCTCACTTGCTGCAACTAGAGAAAGCCCGCGTGCAGCAACGAAGACCCAATGCAGCCAAAAATAAATAAAATAAAAATAAATTTACTGTAAAGAAAAGGAATGAATATTAAAAAAAAAAAACATGATTCTATCATACAACCCAGCAATTCCATGGCTAGGTATCCACTCAAGAGAAACAGAAGCATATGTCTACACAACCTTTTCACATGAGACTGTGCACAGAATCTTCACTCACAATGGCCCCCAACTGGAAACCACCCAAGTTTCCATTGACTGATGAACAAAACAAACAAAACAAAATGTGGTCCATTGCAACAGAAGGTCATTCAGCCGTACAAAGGAACACAGACTGACACACAAAGGAACACAGACTAACAACACAGATGAAACTATAAATCACGATACTCGGTGAGAGACGCCAGACACTAAGGATCACACAGTGAATGAGTCCATTTATGTGAAACGTCCAGAGCAGGCAAATCCACAGAAATGGAAAGCAGGTGAGTGGGTGCAGAGCTGGGGAGGGGCTGAGTGAGGACAGGAGTGACCCCTAACAGGCATGATTTCTTGAGGGGGGGCAATGGAAATGTTCTAAAACTGGATCGTGGTGATGGTTGCACACTCGACAGATTTACTGAAAATCTTTGAAATGTACGTTTAAAATGGGTGAATTTCATAGTATGTAAATTATACCCCAATACAGACCCTTTAAAAGCATTGCCTACCCGGGCTTCCCTGGGGGCGCAGTGGTTAAGAATCCGCCTGCCAACGCAGTGGACACGGGTTCAAGCCCTGGTCCAGGAAGATCACACGTGCCGCGGAGCAGCTAAGCCGGTGTACCACAACTACTGAGCCTGCGCTCTGGAGCCTGAAAGCCACAACTACTGAGCCTGAGAGCCACAACTACTGAGCCCATGTGCCACAACTACTGAAGCCTGCGCACCTAGAGCCTGTGCTCTGCAACAAGAGAAGCCACTGCAATGAGAAGCCCGCGCACTGCAACAAAGAGTAGCCTCACTTGCCACAACTAGAGAAAGCCCGCGCGCAGCAACGAAGACCCAATGCAGCCAAAAATAAA
>RJWK010056999.1:0-14268 GCA_004363435.1 Platanista minor
ATGCCCAGTAGTGGGATTGCTGGGTCGTATGGTAGTTCTATTTTTAGTTTTTTAAGGGACCTCCATACTGTTCTCCAGTGGCTGTATCAATTTACATTCCCACCAACAGTACAAGAGGGTTACGTTTTCTCCACACCCTCTCCAGCATTTGTTGTTTGTAGATTTTCTGATGATGCCCATGCTAACTGGTGTGAGGTGATACCTCATTGTAGTTTTGATTTGAATTTCTCTAATAATTAGTGATATTGAGCAGCTTTTCACGTGCCTCTCGGCCATCTGTATGTCTTCTTTGGAGAAATGTCTTTAGGTCTTCTCCCCATTTTTGGATTGGGTTGTTTGTTTTTTTAATATTGAGCTGCATGAGCTGTTTATGTTTTGGAGATTAATCCTTTGTCTGTTGATTCATTTACAAATATTTTCTCCCATTCTGAGGGTTGTATTTTCATTTTGTATATAGTATATAGTTTCCTGTGTTGTACAAAAGCTTTTAAGTTTCAGTAGGTCTCATTTGTTTATTTTTGGTTTTATTTCCATTACTCGAGGAGGTGGGTCAAAAAAGATCTTGCTGTGATTTATGTCAACAACTGTTTTTCCTGTGTTTTCCTCTAAGAGTTTTATCGTGTCCAATCTTACATTTAGGTCTTTAATCCATTTTGAGTTTATTTTTTTGTATGGTGTTAGGGAGTGTTCTAATTTCATTCTTTTGCATGTAGCTGTCCAGTTTTCCCAGCACCACCTATTGAAGAGACTGTCTTTTCACCATTGTATATCCTTGCCTCCTTTGTCATAGATTAGTTGACCATAGGTGTGTGGGTTTATCTCTGGGCTTTCTATCCTGTTCCATTTCTGTTTTTGTGCTAGTACCATATTGTCTTGATTACTGTAGCTTTGTAGTGTAATCTGATGTCAGGGAGTCTGATTCCTCCAGCTCCATTCTTTTCCTTCAAGACTGCTTTGGCTATTCGGGTCTTTTGTGTCTCCGTACAGATTTTAAGATTTTTTTTTCTAGTTCTGTAAAACATGCCACTGGTAATTTGATAGCGATTGCATTGAGTCTGTAGATTGCTTTGGGTAGTATAGTCATTTTCACAATATTGATTCTTACAATCCAAGACCATGGTATACCTCTCCATCTGTTTGTGTCATCTTTGATGTCTTTCACCAGGGTCTTATAGTTTTCTGAGTACAGGTCTTTTACCTCCTTAGGTAGGTTTATTCCTAGGTATTTTATTCTCTTCGTTGCAGTGGTGAATGGGACTGTTTCCTTAATTTCTCTTTCTGATCTTTTGTTGTTAGTGTATAGGAATGCAAGAGATTTCTGTGCATTAATTTTATAACCTGCAACTTTACCAAATTCATTGATTAGCTCTAGTAGTTTTCTGGTGGCATCTTTAGGATTCTCTGTGTATAGTATCATGTCATCTGTGAACTACAGTTTTACTTCTTCTCTTCCAATTTGTATTCCTCTTATTTCTTTTTCTTCTCTGATTGCCATGGCTAGGACTTCCAAACCTATGTTGAATAGTAGTGGCGAGAGTGGAAATCCTTGTCTTTTTCCTGATCTTAGAGGAAAGGTTTTCAGTTTTTCACCACTGAGAATGACGTTTGCTGTGGGTTTGTCATATATGGCCTATATTATGTTGAGGTAGGTTCCCTCTATGCCCACTTTCTGGAGAGTTTTTATCATAAATGGGTGTTGAATTTTGTCAAAAGCTTTTTCTGCATCTATTGAGATGATCATATAGTTTTTATTATTCAATTTGTTAATATGGTGTAGCAGATTGACTGATTTGCATATATTGAAGAATCGTTGCATCCCTGGGATAAATCCCACTTGATCATGGTGTATCATCGTTTCAATGTGTTGTTGGATTCTGTTTGCTAATATTTTGTTGAGGATTTTTGCATCTATATTCATCAGTGATATTGGTCTGTAATTTTCTTTTTTTGTAGTATCTCTGTCTGATTTTGGTATCAGGGTGATGGTGGCCTTGAAGTATGAGTTTGAGAGTGTTCCTTCCTCTGCAATTTTTAGAAGAGTTTGAGGAGGATAGGTGTTGGCTCTTCTCTAAATTTTTGAAAGAATTCGCCTGTGAAGCCATCTGGTCCTGAGCTTTTGTTGTTGGAAGACTTTTAATCACAGTTTCAATTTCATTACTTGTGATTGGTGTGTTCATATTTTCTACTTATTCCTCGTTCAGTCTTGGAAGGGTATACCTTTCTAAGAATTTGGCTGTTTCTTCAAGGTTGTCCATTTTATTGGCTTGTAGTAGTCTCTTATGATGCTTTGTATTTCTGTGGTGTCTGTTGTAACTTCTCCTTTTTCATTTCTAACTTTATTGATTTGAGTCCTCTCCCTCTTTTTCTTGATGGGTCTGGCCAGAGGTTTATCAATTTTGTTTATCTTCTCAAAGAACCAGCTTTTAGTTTTACTGATCTTTGCAATTGTTTTCTTTGTCTTTATTTCATTGATTTCTGCTCTGATCTTTATGATTTCTTTCCTTCTACTAACTTTGGGTTTTGTTTGTTCTTCTTTCTCTAGTTCCTTTAGGTGCCAGGTTAGATTGTTTATTTGAGATTTTTCCTGTTTCTTGAGGTAGGATTGTATTGCTATAAACTTCCCTCTTAGAACTGCTTTTGTTGCGTCCCATAGGCTTTGGATCATCGTGTTTTCATTGTCATTTGTCCCTAGGTATTTTTTGATTTCCTCTTTGATTTCTTCAGTGATCTCTTGGTTATTTAGTAATGTACTGTTTAGCTTCCATGTGTTTGTGTTTTTTCCTTTTTTTCCCCCTGTAATTGATTTCTAATCTCATAGCATTGTGGTCAGAAAAATGCTTGATATGACTTCAATTTTCTTAAATTTACTGAGGCTTGATTTGTGACCCAAGATATGATCTATCCTAGAGAATGTTCCATGCGCAGTTGAGAAGAAAGTGTAATCTGCTGTTTTTGGATGGAATGTCCTATCAATATCAATTAAATCTATCTGGTCTATTGTGTCATTTAAAGCTGTGTTTCCTTATTAATTTTCTGTTTGGATGATCTGTCCATTGGTGTAAGTGGGGTGTTAACGTCCCCCACTATCATTGTGTTGCTGTTGATTTCCTCTTTTATAGCTGTTACCAGTTGCCTTATGTATTGAAGTGCTCCTATGTTGGGTGCCTATATATTTATAATTGTTACATCTTCTTCTTGGATTGATCCCTTGATCATTAAGTAGTGTCCTTCCTTGTCTCTTGTAACGTTCTTTATTTTAAAGTCTATTTTATCTGATAAGATTATTGCTACTCCAGCTTTCTTTTGATTTCCATTTGCATGGAATATCTTTTTCCATCCCCTCACCTTCAGTCTATATATGTCCCTCGGTCTGATGTGGGTCTCTTGTAGACAGTATATATATGGGTCATGTTTTTGTATCCATTCAGCAAGCCTGTGTCTTTTGGTTGGAGCATTTAATCTGTTCTCGTTTAAGGTCATTATTGATATGTATGTTCCTATTACCATTTTCTTAATTGTTATTGGTTTGTTTTTGTAGGTCCTTTTCTTCCCTTGTGTTTCCCACTTAGAGAAATTCCTTTAGCATTTGTTGTAGAGCTGGATTGGTGGTGCTGAATTCTCTTAGCTTTTGCTTGTCTGTAAAGTTTTTGATTTCTCCATGGAACCTGAATGAGATCCTTGCCAGGTAGAGTAATCTTGGTTGTAGGTTCTTCCCTTTCATCACTTTAAGTATATCATGCCACTCCTTTCTGGCTCATAGAGTTTCTGCTGAGAAATCAGCTGTTAAATTTATGGGAGTTCCCTTGTATGTTATTTGTCATTTTTCCCTTGTTGCTTTCAATAATTTTTCTTTGTCTTTGATTTTTGTCAGTTTGATTACTATGTGTCTCAGCATGTTTCTCCTCGGGTTTATCCTACCTGGGACTCTCTGTGCTTCTTGGACTTGGGTGGCTATTTCCTTTCCCATGTTAGGGAGTTTTTCCACTATAATTTCTTCAAATGTTTTCTCGGTCCTTTCTCTCTCTCTTCTCCTTCTGGGACCTCTATAATGTGAATGCTGTTGCAATTAATGTTGTCCCAGAGGTCTCTTAGGCTGTCTTTGTTGCTTTTCATTCTTTTTTCTTTATTTTGTTCCATGGCAGTGAATTCCAGCATTCTGTCTTCCAGGTCACGTATCCGTTCTTCTGCCTCAGTTATTCTGCTATTGATTCCTTCTAGTGTCGTTTTCATTTTAGTTATTATATTGTTCATCTCTGTTTATTCTTTAATTCTTCTAGGTGTTTGTTCTTTAATTCTTCTAGGTCTTTTAAAAATATTTCTTGCATCTTCTCAACCTTTGCCTCCCTTCTTTTTCAGAGATCCTGGATCATCTTCACTCTCATTATTCTGAATTATTTTTCTGGAAGGTTGCCTATCTCCACTTCATTTAGTTGTTTTTCTGGGGTTTTACCTTGTTCGTTCATCTGGTACATAGTCCTCTGCCTTTTCATTTTGTCTGTCTTTCTATGAATGTGGTTTTTCTTCCACAGGCTGTGGGATTGTAGTTCTTGCTTCTGCTGTCTGCCCTCTGGTAGATGAGGCCATCTAGGGGGCTTGTGCAAGCTTCCTGATGAGAGGGACTCCATAATTACCTTTTTGTGTGTGTGTGGTGAGAACTTTTATGATCTACTCTCATAGCAACATTCAAATATACAGTACAGTATTGTTCATTATAATCACCATGCTGTGCATTAGATTTCCATAATTTACTCATAACTGGAAGATTGTACCCTTTGACCAACATCTCCTTTCCCCTACCCTGATGCACCTGGAAACCACCAATCTACTCCCTGTTTCTATGAGTTCCACTTTCTTAGATTTCACATATAAGTGAAGTCATACAGTATTTGTATTTCTCTAGACAGTCATTATCTAAATTATTTCACTTAGCATAATGCCCTCAAGAGTCATCCATATTTTCACAAATATCAGTACTTCCTTCTTTCTCATGGCTGAATAATATTCCATTTTAAATATATGCCACATATTCTTTATCCATTCATCCACCAATGGACACTTGGCTTGTTTCCATGTCCTGGCTATTGTGAATAATGCTGAAATAACCATAAGGGTGCAGAAGTCCCTTAGAGGTAGTAGCTTCATTTCCTTTGGGTATATACTCAGAAATAAGATTGCTGGAGCATATGGTAGCTATACTGTTTAATTATTCTGAGAAACCTCCACACTGTTTTCCATAGTGGCTGAACCAATTTACAGTCCTACCAACAGTGCGCGAGTTCTCCTTTTTCTCCACACCTTTGCCAACTCTTGTTATGTCTTTTGTTTTTGATAATAGCCATCCAAACAAGTGTGATGTGATACCTCATTGTAGTTCTGATTTGCATTTCCCTAATGATTGAGATATTAGGTATCTTTTCATGTACCCGTTGAACATTTATATGTCTTCTTTGGAAAAATGTCTATTTGGGTCCTTTGCCCATTTCTTAATTGGATTATTTGCTTTTTTTTTTTTTTTGCTATTGAATTTTATGGGTTTCTTATATTTTGGATATTAACCCCTTATCAGTTGATGGGGTTTGCAAATATTTTCTTCCATTCCATAGGTTGCCTTTTCATTTTTCTGATGGTTTCTTTTTCTGTGTAGAAGCTTTCTAGTTTGATGTGGTCAAACTTGTTGATTTTTGCTTTTGTTTCTTGTACTTTCAGTATCATATTTTAAAAAAATCACTGTCAAGACCAATGCCAAGGAGCTTCTTCCCTGTATTTTTTCCCAGGAGTTTTATGGTTTCAAGCCTTACACTTAAGTCTTTCATCTACTTTGAGTTCCTTTTTGTGAGTGGTGTAAGAGAGGGCTCCAATTTCATTTTTTGTGTGTGCGTGTTTTTCCAACTTTCCCAGCACAACTTATTGAAGAGACTGTTGTTTCCCCATTGAATATTCTTGACTCCCTTGTCAAATATTAGTTGACTTTATATGTGTGGACTTATTTCTGGGATCTTGATTCCGTTCTACTGGTCTATGTGTCTGTTTTTATCCCAGTACAAGACAGTTTTGGTTACTATAACTTTGTAATTCAGTCTGAAGTCAGGAAGCACAATAATGCCTCCAGGATTTCTTTAACTATTTGAGGTCTTTTGTGGTTCTATATGAATTTTAGGATTTTCTTTCTCTTTCTGTGAAAAATGCCATTGGAATTTTGATAGCTAGTCTCCCATTTATTTTCCCTAGGGCAATGCCCTGAAGTATTCAAGGTTGTACATCTTTTCCCTATCCTGCAGAGTCAATCTGGCTGTAAGATCTGCACCTGATAGTGAAATCCGTGCTCTGTTTGCATGGGCTTGCAGAGCCATCTGCGGGGGCACATGAGGTGCAATGCATTGAGTTTTGTAGAGTGCCAGCCATGTGGCACATGGGGTTCTTGGGGTGCATATTGGTTCGTTGGTAGAAGTTCTGTAGGCAAATAATTGTGTGGAGTTCATGGGTGAGCCTCTTGGTGGAGTCCCTGAGCAGGATAGCAGAATCCACACCAAGCTATTGAGATCATATCAGTTCACCCTTTCTTCCTGCTCTGAGCTGCCCAATTAAGTGAGTGAAATATTTTGTTTGCACCTTTCATTTGAGATGTGTTTGTTTTTTTTTTGTGGTATGCGGGCCTCTCACTGTTGTGGCCTCTCCCATTGCAGAGCACAGGCTCTGGATGCACAGGCTCAGCGGCCATGGCTCACGGGCCCAGCCGCTCCGCGGCACGTGGGATCTTCCCGGACTGGGGCATGAACCCATGTCCCCTGCATCTGCAGGCGGACTCTCAACCACTGCGCCACCAGGGAAGCCCTGAGATGTGTTTTTTAAAGCTTCTGCAGTACTCATTAAAACAATTTCTCCTATTCTTTGTAAGGAAATACTTGGCAATTCATTCAAGGTCTACTCTACAGTTGAATTTCCAAACTTCTTGAAGTGATAGGACATGCATATTACATAACGTGATATGTGAAACACTTGGCGAACAAGAAAACATGTAATTAAATTCTAACGTTTCCTTTCTGCCTTGCCTTTCTTCTTTATCTGCCTCTCATATAGCCAAGGACATGGCTTTGCAAATTACAGGCACTCAGTATTTTTTTTTCTGAGTTTTAATACTGTCATTTAGTTGATAAAGGATAATCAGGCTCATGCACTTTTTTTTCTTACAAAAAAAATCAAGTGAAAGCATAATAATTTGAGGGCATTTATCCTTGCCATTCTGCTTTTACTCTTACTCTTATTGTCTCCCTATCCAAACAGTTAAGTAATATTTATGAACAAGTGCTCCATGTGAGTGTAGATGAATGAATGAAAAAGAGAAAATGATGCATTCAGAAAATGGTCCTGCTTTCACTGCTCTCCTGCTGCCTCTTGACAAAAGGATTCCCAACAAGAGTCTCCAATGCACTGACATTGTCTTTGTGGGACTTAGCTCAGTGCATTTTGTCTGTGAAACTTTTACCACTCCAAAGCACTATGCAGGAAATATGCGAATGGAATGCCAGGTGTTATGTTGAATTTTAATCACCACCATATTAAGTTTCTTCAGGAAAGAAAATAGGACATATCCTTTGCCATGAAGGAAAGGACATGTGCTCTTGAGGTATGGATACATGTTATGGTAACACACAATTCCTGTGCAAGATGAGGCTTCTTTTAAGGAGAAGATAAAATCCAAAGACAATAATTCTATTGGATTTGGCTGAGAAGCAGCCAACAAACTGCCAGCTGGTAACCAAGATAGATACAAGAGGAAAACAAATTTCACTGCACTTTGCAATCAACTTAAAGTGTTTTTTAGTGGGAAAAAAGAAAACGAATGAAACTTATAGTGCTCTATTTCATACACTTTGCTGCTTTACTTACTATAAATGCTGGTGAACTTAGAGGTAGTTATTTTGGGCTTGCTTGTCTAAATATTGAGCTAGTAGGCATTTGTTGATCATTCGTCCTTTTAAAGTCAACTGAACAGAGCAAGTAAGGCGTGAAGATTGATGTGGACCAGGATCTGTGAATTAGTTGCAGTGTAGGCTAGGAAGAGCTGCTGGTGGTTTTGTTCCTTCTGAAGTTTTGCACACTGATTCAGAGCAGGTTAAATTGAGGGTATTTTCCAAATACAGGCTATAATTAAAAAAATGCTCGTCCTTTTCCAATCTTCTGTTAATTTAACTCATTAGTGATTTTTCAGGCTCATGAAAAGTGAATTTTCTATAATGAAATAAGAACTCCAGAAGAAGGGGTTATTGAAATGATCTCTTTGACTCTGTGACTAATACCCAAATCTCCTTCAAATCCTGTATCAAGGGCTGTTTGTCCCATATCTGAAGGCTCACTTTTATCCTCAAATCTAAACCCAGTTTTACTCTTAGCAGGAGAAACTTCCCTATTCAAAACTTCCCTATAACAAAACAGTTTTAGCATTTGGAGTTTTCTTGTGATTATATGGCAAGTCTTTCTTCTTGACCGATACACTTCTTTGTACCCCAGTCTATTCAGTATCTGTCCAATGCCTGATTCTTTGTCTTTTGCCTAAATTCCTAACAATATTCTGTTCCCAACGTCCTTCTATAATAGTGTTTTAACTAAGACTGTACATCAGAATAAGCTGTGAAGTTTTCCTAAAACAGAGGTTTCTAAGCCATACTTCAGTCAGATTTGTATGTACTGGGTTGGCCCAAAAGTTCGTTCAGGTTTTTCCGTAAGATATAAGATGTTATAGAAAAACCCGAATGAAATTTTGGCCAACCCAATAGAAAGTCAGGGCTGGAGTCAAGGCTTACAGATTTTTTAAATGTCCATAGACCATTCCCTGTTCCTATGGTTTTCTCCAAGAGTTTGCATCATCTCACCTCTAGCTTCCATTCCACCTTTGTGTGATCTGTTTACCAACAAACAATTCTTATGATACAAAACTCAAGATTGCACAATTAGAGCCTGGGCAGAAAAATCAATATATTTATTTGTGATATATGCTTATATACATTTATAAAGTTACTATTATGAAAAATAAATGTGCATCTATATTTTGGTCTTGTATTTCTGGTGTTATTCAAAAATGAATAGGGGTAAGAATATATCAGGGAAAATATGGCCTGGAAATGGCCTCCCTGTCCCCCAGGGCAGCCTGCCCTCCCTTGTGAGAGCAGAAGGGAAGCATATGAGGGGAGAGGAATAGGCACAAAAGTACCCACAGGGTGGAAGGGATAAACTGTTTTAGCATATGAAACTTATTGAAATGCTTGAATTAGAGGTTCACAAAATTTGGTGTGCACAAAAATTACTTAGCAATCCTGTTAATTTTATATATATATATATGTATAATACAAACATAATGCATATATTTATATTAAATAATTACATATTATATAATTACACACACACATACATACACACACACACACACACACACACATTCTTTGTCTCCTAAAATTGGTCTGGAGTGAGGCCCAGGAATCTGCATGTTTAATAACCCCAGAGAGCACAGATGTCTTCAAACCACATCTTGAGAAATAGTGGCTTAAATCAACTAACACTGTGTATCTTGGCTTTCATCATGATTTTTTTAAACCATTTTTGTTTTTAAACTTTCTCCCTGACAAATAAGTGTGTGTATTTTTATCCCCATGGGAGAGATACATGACCATTGAAAACCAAAGGTAGTTGATGCCTTTCAGCAAGTTTTACTCTGAACACAATGTAATTATTTTATTTTTATATTGCATTCTATCAAGAAGCTATATCTCCTGATTTCCTTTAAAAAGGGAATAGCACACTTATTCTTTTTCAGTTACACCTGATGCTTAAGTATGAAGTGACTCTATTAACTGTGGCTAGGGTACCACCACCACCTGGTGGCAATGAATAAAAATTACAGGTTTAGTTTCTGACCACTGAATTCACACACATGGTTGTGAAGTGCCAGCTCCAGCAGTCCTGCTATAAGCAATATTTGGAGGAAATCTATAAATGCATTTTCTACTGTAGGTTTTTTCCATATGGTGGTTCCATTGCCAGGTTGATCCATAGTGAATCCTATGTATAAACACTAATATTTCACTCTTTTTCCAGAATATTAAATGTATAGTTTAAAAGTCTTTACAGAATAACAAAAAATCAAGGTTGGAAAATGAAAGGAAAAATGTTGACAGAGTTCTCTTCTTTTCCTAGTGGAGACATAATTATTATTCTTTTAATCTCAGGGAATTCTTATACCTTCTTATCCTTTGGTGTCATCAACAATACACTTATTGGTCTGTCCTTTTTATTTATTTATTTTAAAACTGATTGATTGATTGATTGGCTGTGTTGGCTCTTTGTTGCTGCATGCGTGGGCTTTCTCTAGTTGTGGCAAGCGGGGGCTCTTTGTTGTGGAGCACAGGCTCTAGGCGCATGGGCTTCAGTAGTTGTGGCGCATGGGCTTAGTTGCTCCGCAGTATGTGGGACATTCCTGGACCAGGGCTCGAACCCATGTCTCCTGCATTGGCAGACGGATTCTTAACCACTGTGCCACCAGGGAAATCTGGTCTGTCCTTTTTAAATGAGTTAAAGAAAAGTTATTTTCTGGAGAGAATAATATATATTAGGTCTTCAGGATTTGGCAGTGTGTAATGTGGAATGTATATTCATGGCCAGTAGACTGATGGATATTTTCTAAAGTTTTATACTTATACTACTACTGTCTCTTATCCTTTTGCATTTATGTTCACAACCAGTGGAAGAAGATAATCTTAACTTTAGAGTACCTTGTGAAAGTCCTTTCCCCCAAGCTAGTGATTACTCTTGCTTTTCATTCTTGTTTAAATGTAAAGTTTTATATACATTTTGTTGAAAGGCACTTTAATAGTTATCAGGGAAGCACAAAAACAGGACAAGAAACGCTTACAGTACACAAATGCAGCATGGAAGGAAAGGGTATTGTTTTTGCAAAGGCTTACTTTATATTTGATGGAATGCATGGAAATAATTTTATGATTTCAAGAGTAACTGAGACCAAAGTTTCATGTCATGTCATGCTTGTAATTTCATTAACATATAAAAACTCTCTTTATTTACTATGGGAAAAATTTAACATTAGAATAGTCCCTGAGGAAAACTTGCTCAAGTCTCTTAGGTAGCCTCATCCACCAGAGGGCAGACAGCAGAAGCAAGAAGAACTACAATCCTGCAGCCTGTGGAACAAGAACCACATTCACAGAAAGATAGACAAGATGAAAAAGCAGAGGGCTATGTACCAGATGAACGAACAAGGTAAAACCCCAGAAAAACAACTAAATGAAGTGGAGATAGGCAACCTTCCAGAAAAAGAATTCAGAATAATGAGAGTGAAGATGATCCAGGACCTCTGAAAAAGAATGGAGGCAAAGGTTGAGAAGATGCGAGAAATATTTTTAAAAGACCTAGAAGAATTAAAGAACAAACACCTAGAAGAATTAAAGAACAAACAAATAGAGATGAACAATACAATAACTGAAATGGAAACTATACTAGAAGGAATCAATAACAGAATAACTGAGGCAGAAGAATGGATAAGTGACGTGAAGACAGAATGCTGGAATTCACTGCTGCAGAACAGAATACAGAAAAAAAGAATGAAAAGCAATGAAGACAGCCTGAGAGACCTCTGGGACAACATTAAATGCAAAAACATTTGCATTCTAGGGGTCCCAGAAGGAGAAGAGAGAGAGAAAGGACCAGAGATTATAGAAGAAAACTTCCCTAACATGGGAAAGGAAATAGCCACCCAAGTCCAGGAAGCGCAGAGAGTCCCATACAGGATAAACCCAAGGAGAAACATGCCGAGACACATAGTAATCAAATGGGCAAAAATTAAAGACAAAGATAAATTATTGAAAGCAGCAAGGGAAAAACAACAAAAAACGTATAAGGGAACTCCCATAAGGTTAACAGCTGATTTCTCAGCAGAAACTCTACAAGCCAGAAGGGAGTGGCAAGATATACTTAGAGTGATGAAAGGGAGGAAACTACAACCAAGATTACTCTACCAGGCAAGGATCTCATTCAGATTCCATGGAGAAATCAAAAGCTTTACAGACAAGCAAAAGCTAAGAGAATTCAGCACCACCAAACCAGCTCTACAACAAATGTTAAAGGAACTTCTGTAAGTGGGAAACACAAGAGAAGAAAAGAACCTACAAAAACAAACCCAAAACAATTAAGAAAATGGTAATAGGAACATACATATCAGTAATGACCTTAAACGTGAATGGATTAAATGCTCCAACCAAAAGACACAGGCTTGCTGAATGGATACAAACGCAAGACCCATATATATGCTGTCTACAAGAGACCCACTTCAAATGTAGGGACACATCCAGACTGAAAGTGAGGGGATGGAAAAAGATATTCCATGCAAATGGAAATCAAAAGAAAGCTGGAGTAGTAATAATCTTATCAGATAAAATAGACTTTAAAATAAAGAATGTTACAAGAGACAAGGAAGGACACTACTTAATGATAAAGAGGTCAATCCAAGAAGAAGATATAACAATTATAAATATATATGCACCCAACAGAGGAGCACCTCAATACATAAGGCAACTGGTAACAGCTATAAAAGAGGAAATCGACAGTAACACAATAATAGTGGGGGACATTAACACCTCACTTACACCAATGGACAGATCATCCAAACAGAAAATTTATAAGAAAACACAAGCTTTAAATGACACAATAGAGCAGATAGATTTAACTGATATTTATAGGACATGCCATCCAAAAACAAGATTACACTTTCTTCTCAAGTGTGCATGGAATATTCTCCAGGACAGATCACATCTTGGGCACAGATCAAGCCTCAGTAAATTTAAGAAAATTGTGGAGTCACTTTTTTTTTTTCTTTACATCTTTACTGGAGTATAATTGCTTTACAATGGTGTTAGTTTCTGCTTTATAACAAAGTGAATCAATTATACATATACATATGTCCCCATATCTCCTTCCTCTTGCATCTCCCTCCCTCCTACCCTCCCTATCCCTCCCAACCAGGTGATCACAAAGCACCGAGCTGATCTTCCTGTGCTATGCAGCTGCTTCCCACTAGCTATCTATTTTACGTTTGGTAGTGTACACATGTCCATGCCACTCTCTCACTTTATCACAGCTTACCTCTCCCCCTCCCCATATCCTCAGGTCCATTCTCTAGTAGGTCTGTGTCTTTATTCCCATCTTGCCCCTAGGTTCTTCACGACATTTCATTTTTTCTTAGATTGCATATATATGTGTTAGCATATGGTATTTGTCTTTCTCTTTCTGACATACTTCACTCTGTATGACAGACTCTAGGTCCATCCACCTCAATACAAATAACTCCATTTCGTTTCTTTTTATGGCTGAGTAATATTCCATTGTATATATGTGCCATATCTTCTTTATCCATTCATCCGATGATGGACACTTAGGCTGTTTCTATCTCCTGGCTATTGTAAGTAGAGCTGCAATGAATATTGTGGTACATGACTCTTTCTGAATTATGGTTTTCTCAGGGTATATGCCCAGTAGTGGGATTGCTGGGTCATATGGTAGTTCTATTTGTAATTTTTTAAGGAACCTCCATACTGTTCTCCATAGTGTCTGTACCAATTCACATTCCCACCAGCAGTGCAAGAGTGTTCCCTTTTCTCCACACCCTCTCCAGCATTTATTGTTTCCAGATTTTTTGATGATGGCCATTCTGACTGGTGTGAGATGATATCTCATTGTACTTTTGATTTGCATTTCTCTAATAATTAATGATGTGCATTTCTCTAATAATTAATGATGTTGAGCATTCTTTCATGTGTTTGTTTGCAGTCTGTATATCTTCTTTGGAGAAATGTCTATTTAGGACCAAAAATGCCCATTTTTGGTTTGGGTTGTTTGTTTTTTTGGTATTGAGCTGCATGAGCTGCTTGTAAATTCTGGAGATTAATCCTTTGTCAGTTGCTTCATTAGCAAATATTATCTCCCATTCTGAGGGTTGTCTTTTGGTCTTGTTTATGGTTTCCTTTGCTGTGCAAAGGCTTTGAAGTTTCATTAGGTCCCATTTGTTTATTTTTGTTTTTATTTCCATTTCTCTAGGAGGTGGGTCAAAAAGGATCTTGCTGTGATTTATGTCATAGAGTGTTCTGCCTATGTTTTCCTGTAAGAGTTTGATAGTTTCTGGCCTTACATTTAGGTCTTTAATCCATTTTGAGCTTATTTTTGTGTATGGTGTTAGGGAGTGTTCTAGTCTCATACTTTTACATGTAC